>CAUYPK010105839.1:0-21442 GCA_963574355.1 Loris lydekkerianus
GTTGGCGTGGATGTGGAGGAAAGGGCACACTTCTACACTGCTGGTGGGAATGCCCACTAATACGTTCCTTCTGGAAGGATGTTTGGAGAATACTTAGAGACCTGAAAATAGACCTGCCTTTCGATCCTATAATTCCTTTACTAGGTTTACCCAGAAGACCAAAAGTCACAATATAACAAAGGCATCTATACCAGAATGTTTATTGCAGCCCAATTTATAATTGCTAAGTAATGGAAGAAGCCCAATTGCCCATCAACCCACGAATGGACTAGCAAACTGTGGTACATGTATACCATGGAATACTATGCAGCCTTAAAGAAAGGTAGAGACTTTACTTCTTTCATGTTTACATGGATGGAGCTGGAACATATTCTTAGCAAAGTATCTCAGGAATGGAAGAAAAAGTATCCAATGTACTCAGCCCTACTATGAAGCTAAATTATAGCTTTCACATGACGGCTATAACCCAACTAGAGCACAAGACTATGAGGAAAGGGCCAAGGAAGGGGAAGGGAAGGGGAAGGGAGGGGGGAGGTTAGGGTGAAGGGAGGGTATTGGGTGGGGCCACACCTACGATGCATCTTAGAATGGGTACAGGCGAAACTTACTAAAGGCAGAATACAAATGTTTACATACAATAACTAATAAATAATGAAGGCTACATTGAACAGTTTGATGAGAATATTTCAGATTGTATATGAAACCAGCACATTGTACCCCTTGATTGCACTAATGTACACAGCTATGATTTAACAATAAAAAAAGAAATACTAAATAAATAGAAATACCATGTTCATGAAAAAATAAAAAAAATGAAAACACTGGTGAATTTAGGTTGGGTGTGGTGGCTCACACCTATAATCCTAGTGCTTTGGGAGGTCAAGGCAGGAAAATTGTTTGAGGGCAGGAGTCCAAGACCAGCCTGAGCAAGAGCGAGACCCTATCTGTACTAAAAATAGAAAAATTAGCTAGGCATTGTGGCAGTGGGTACCTTAGTCCTAGCTATTTGGGAACCTGAGGCAGGAGCATAGCTCAAGCCCAGAAGTTTAAGGTTGCAGAGACAAAGCAAGACCCTGTATCAAAAAAGAATTAAAACAAAACTGGTGAGTTTTATGACATGTGGAATATACATATTATCTCAATTGTTTAAGAAAATAAATGTGGGAGAAATTGCCAGGGAGTCAGTGCAGTAATTCAGGTGAGAGATGGCGGTAGCTTGGACTAGGTAGGAATAGAATTAGGAAAGGTGGGCTGATTCAAAGGGCCCCAAGAAGACAGAACTGTTGGGATTGCCACAAAGCCCTTCCTTTCCACTACAGCATTCTGTGAACTCTTACTGCACCAATACTCTGTCCCATTCATTCTGACATAATCACATACTGCATTACATTATCTTTTGATTGTTTTATACACACTGTCATTGCCTGGAGGCCGGAAGTGTACATGAGTGCACCATAAATACTAACAAATGAATGGTGAAACAATTGAATGTAATCAGCCCCAGGCTGAACGTCATTGATTATTCTGGATTATACGAACAGTTATTATAATGTTGAGACAACAAAACTAGCAATTACCTTTACATAGGAGTTGCTAAAGTCATCAATATGATAGAAGAAAAATCAATTTGTTTGAACTTAACTACCAAAATTAATAGCAAAAAGGGAACAGGGAACAGAATCAGAGAGTCAGCCAAAAGCAACCTTTTCAATTTATAATACATTTGGGGGTTGGGGGGAATAAAAGTAAAATATAGGAACACTTTGAACATGTTTGTCTTCCTGATGGAGAGTCCACCCAGTTACTAATTCAAGTCTTAAGCCTTTGTGTGTGGCAGACAGGACAGAACATGGGCCAACAGAGGGGAGTCTGGACCTTGGTTGAACCACACATGAATATGGGCACTGCACTTAAGCTCTTTAACATCCAGCTTCTTTGAAAAAAATTGAGACTATTAAACACCTTTCATAAAGCCAGTGAAGACACAGATGAAACTACACGTAACCTTTAGGACATGCAATAAATAAAAGTATTATTGTTTTGATTGCTATCATTATTTAAAATATTTGCAGTGATCCATTTTATCAATTAATCAAAGCTACACTGAACTCACTCTGAAAAAAGTTAATTTAAATAGGGTTCTACATAGTGACTAATTCCTGTTCCAACTCACTTAAGCACAGGGAACAGAATATAGATTTTGAGACAGAGCTGGGTTCCGATTGCAGCTTTGTCACTTACCAGCAGAATCTCCTTGGGCAAAAACTTAAACTCTGAGTCTTAGTTTCCTTACCTATAAAGTGAGAATATCATCAACCCCTGACGGTTGATGAGTGGGTTAAATAGACACAATACACATAAAGCACCTTAGACACTGCCTGAGACACAGCGGCCCACAGGGAACAGTAGCTATTACTCATATAAAATCATGATTATTCAACACATGTCTTGCTTATGGTTCTACACCAGGTTTTTGGTAATGGCCAGATGTCTCGAAGAATAATGTATTCAGTTCTGGAAGAATGAAGGAAGTTATCTCAGATAGGCAATGAAAGAAACAGTTGAAATAGAGGGAAAATTGTCCCATCCTGCATAGTGTAGACCTCAGTTTCCCTGGAAAGGTCCAGTTTCCACAATTCTGATGACATAAGTTCTCGAAGACAATACTTAGCTAGGGTATCATGGCCAAGAAGACAGGTCGATTCTTCATTGTCTCAGAGGTTTGCATAGTTTTAGAAAAGAGATCAGTCACTGTTTCTTAAAATTTCTCTTGGCAGGTTTTACCAATGGATTAATACTTGTATGTCTTTGAAGAGTAGAACCCAGTTCCCTGACCCCTAGCAATCATATACACCTACAAGATAATACCAAATTCCATGGAGATTTAATCAAAGTTTATAAAAAACATGAAAGCTATAACCCAGTTATAACCAAAGAATATGGGGAAGGGGGAGAGGGAGGGGAGGGAAGAGGAGGGATGGGTAGAAAGAGGGTGATAGGTGGGATTACACCTGTGGTGCATCTTACAAGGATACATGTGAAACTTCGTAAATGTAGAATATAATTGCCTTAATACAATAACTAAGAAAGTGCCAGGAAGGCTATGTTAACCAGTGTGATGAAAATGTGTCAAACTGTTTATAAAACCAGTGTATGGTGCCCCATGATCACATTAATATACACAGCTATGATTTAATATTAATAAAAAATAAATAAATAAATAGCATCTTTGAAATGACAGTCATTGGCTTTAACTATTACAGAGGAATGGACCAAATCAAATTAAAATGCAACCTGATATCCTTAGGCAGGGCATCAACTTTAATCAAGAAATGGAAACAGCTTCTAGAGTTATTATGAACAGAATCCATGCTACACGAATGTTCAATGAGAATGTGAAGGGAATTCTTTTCATACAGCCTCATATATTTTTGTCTATAGAACAATTTCTTAGAATGATGACTATATATTTAGAATATTCCTGTTGTATCATACTCATTAATGAAATACAGAAAGAATAGGACATGCCAAATATTTACTATGTAAGCCTGCAGATAATAAAAAAAGGATGGTTTTTAAGGATCCTGCTTTTAGTCTGGGTTCCTCCAAAAGGTAAACCTGAAACATGGCTTGGTTGTAAGTGGTTTGGGACTTGATCCCAGGAAATAGAGGTAGGGGAAGGTGGGGAAGGCAGAGAAGGGAAGAGATTGGAAGTCAATAAAGACAACAAGCAAGTTAGCGCTATGGATTACAGAGGACTGGGTCAGGAGCAGACTGGGTAATTCTGAGAGACAGCACAGAAAGCGTGCTTCAGAGCTATCCCACCAAGGTTTCGGGAACTGGGGTATTTATACACTAATCCCCACCCATCCTTGGTTGAGAGCTGCTCCCAGAGGGTGGTAAATCTCTGGTGCTTCTGGCCTGCCAACAGGGGAACAAGGCAGTCTCTGGTGGCCAAAGACTTCGGGCAAAGAAATACAGGTGCTGGCAGTTGGAAGGCAGACCAGAGTTCACCAAAGCAGTGAGGGGAAGGAGTACGGGTCTCACTACATCCATTACAGGTATGTCACAAAATCAAGTCCCACAAAAACAAACATGGAAACGAGGGCAAGGCCTTCCTTTCCAAACTGCCAATTCCTGTTCAGAAGTGAGCTGCACTCCTGGAAAGTGAATCTGATATGAACCTCCAGAGTGCTGATCAAATTTTTTATCTTGTCATCTAATGCTTTTAATGTATGTATAGTATTTACTTGATAAAAAGCAAGTAAGTTAATTATGTTATAAGCCGTAACTAAACACTACAGGGTGTTTTAGGAGTGTGGGGATACTTTACTTTTTGTAAAGGACCAAATGGTAAACATTTTAGGCTATGTGGACCACACGGCCTCTGGTGTGGCTACTCCACTCTGCCACTATAGCGCAAAAGCAGCCAAGGACAACATGTTAAGAAAGAATGGGCGTGACTGTGTTCTAACAATTTCTTATTTATGAAAACAAGTGGCTGATCCGTGGGCCATAGTTGAGGTAAGCAAAGAGAAAAGTTTAGAGAATGTAAAATTTTTCTTATTTTCACTTGTAATAGTTTGATTTTTTTTGAGACAGAGTCTCAGATTTTTTTTGAGACAGAGTCTCATAGCTCACAGCAACCTCAAACTCTTGGGCTCAAGTGATCTTCTTGCCTCAGCCTCCTGAGTAGCTGGGACTATAGGCACCTGCCACAACACCCAGCTGGTTTTTCTATTTTCTATTTAGTATGGATGAGGGTCTCCCTGTAGCTCAGGCTGGTGTTGAACTCCAGAGTTCAAATGATCCACCTCTCAGCCTCCCAGAGTGCTAGGATTACAGGCGTGAGCCACCACGCCTGGCGATAGCTTGATTTAGATATACCGTATATACTCGAGTATATACAGTATACCTCCAGCTACTGTCTCCTCTCAACACTTTTCAATTTTAATTTAAATGCATCTCCTAAAACAAATTAATAAAAATTAACATAATATGTAGATTTAAAAATAATAAAATAAAAATTTTTAATAGGTAATGCATTGACACATTGAAAAAAATCAAAATGTAAGGAAGTCTAGATTGAGAGTTATCACTTCTCCCGCCACATCCATTCACTAACTTGCCCCCTAGAGATCCCCACTTTTCAGTTACTTAGAGCATCATACACACTTCCCACCCTCTGCACCCAAAGGTAGCACATATTAATAGATTTATCAGGCAGCACCCTGCTCATTTAACACACATGAGGAATCTTTCTATATGTCATGTATGACTTTCTCATTCTTTTTTCCCATCTGTATAGTAATGCCTAGATGTGAATGTTCCCTGGGAGGTTCAGCCAGCCCCTGCAGACACACACTCACTCTTTCTGGCCTTCTACTATTACCATATACACTCGAGTATAAGCCGAGTTTTTTCGGCACAAAATTTGTACCAAAAAACCCGAACTCAGCACAAATTTTGTGCCTGAAAAAACTCGGCTTATACTCGAGTATATATGGCATAAATAAGGGCTGGGGGAAGAACACAACCAAAAAAAAAAAAAAAAACAAAACTTTTCTGCCCATCATTTTGTACAGGAATAGTTATAGCTACAGGATAAATTTCCAGAAGTAGGATTCTGAATCAAAGGGTCAATGCACTTTGGATTTTGATAGAAACTGACATGTCTTTGACAAGGGTTGTTCCATGTTTGCATCAGCAACACACAGGCGCATCTTCTAGTCTTGTTCACATTGAGAAAAGCTAAAAAACTGCTTTCAATATTCACTTAGGTACCTGCATCCTCCAACACCACCCCACGTTCAGAAATGTGACAAAAGGACTCATGGGACTCAGCATCTAGTTGTATTTATAGCTGACATTTATTACAGCGAGTTAATAAGGATACACAGACGATCATAAGGGGAAAGACACATACAGCGTCTGGAAGAATCCACATGCAAACTTCCTTCTGTTCTCTCCCTCCCTCGAGGACACACTCTGCCCCCAACAGCAAAGACACAATGACATGCGTGCACCGGTTCCATCCAGGAAAGCTGGTTGGAGAGGCAAGCTGGTCTCCTAGGTACCCTCTCCCTAACACTTATCAAATTCTGCTGAAAGCAGGATTCAGCATAAACCAGAGGATGTGCACAGCCTGGGCACCCTGAACCAGCCTTATCCATTACAGAAAGTTTCACACCACCATGGGGAACTGTTTACCACCAAAGTTCTCACACACCAGCCAAGGGCGGACCTTGCAAGTAGGCCTCAGGTCTGCCACAACCTCACAAGATGAAATGATCTCAGGTAAGCCAGCTGGCTAGTTTGAAACTATACCACCAGTGCCTGGAAGTGGGTGTGGGTTCTGGTAAACTCCAGCTCAAGGCAACAAATTCTGATTGGTCAGGAGCCCGTCTAGAGCCACTTCACACCGTTTGAACCCAACTCTGGCACTGGAGGCGAGGCTGCAGGGAAATGTGCCTGGCATGACAAAATTGTCTCCCAACAAAATTACTATTTCTTTCAAGCCATTGCTTTGAAAAATTGACCCCATTCTTTCACTCTGTAGAACTACAAAGGGCCAAAAAGGAACTGAAGACGGTGCTGGCTTCATAGAGTTTCATGAAAGAAAAAAACTGCACTGGCTCAGCGAGAAAGCACACTATGGAACTGGGGCTTAAATATACCGACTCCTGAACGGGAAATTTCTCTCTGCAGCAAGTATTTTCCAGTGATTATATTAGATACACATTTACAATGCACTTATTTCTACCTGTGCTTTCTAAAAATAAATCACAAAACCAAAAATGACAGCTATATAGGAGAAATAAGTCCTTGTGTTCCACAGCCCTGCAGGATGACTACAGTTAACGATAATATATAGTTTCAAATAGCTAGAAGGAAAATGTTGAACATTCCCAACACAAAGAAATGATGAATGTTTGAGATGACAGACACGCTGTTTACCCTGATCTGATTGATCGCTGTACATTATATCTATCAAAACATCGCCATGTACCCCATGCCTATGTACAATTGTTATGTGTCAATTTAAAAAATACAATTAAAACCCCCCAATTCCTCAAAGCTTAATAGTAGACAGGCTTGTGAAAAGTTCCTCTCCCAACTTCTCCCAACCAATTTTAAAATTAATTTTTAATTGAAATACACATAAAGAAAATGTACAAATGAGAATGCCTTGCTTCATTTTCACAAAGTAAATAAATACATATAACCAGATAAGAGCCCCCCCTGACCCCGGGTCCCAGCACTGCACCCAAAGCTAGCCACTACCCTGACATAACACCACTGATGAGTTTTGCTCAGTTTTGACTTTTTTTTTTTTTTTTGAGACAGAATCTCACTCTATTGTCTAGGCTAGAGTACCCTGGTGTCAGCCGAACTCATAGTAACCTCAAACTCCTGGGTTCAAGTGATCCTCCTCCCTCATTCTTCCAAGTAGCTAGGACTACAGGTACCCACCACAAGGCCTAGGTAATTTTTTTTCTATTTTTAGTAGATATGGGGTCTTGCTCTTGCTCAGGCTGGTCTTAAACTCCTGAGCTCAAGAGATCCTCCTGCCTCAGCCTCCCAGAGTGCAGAGACTACAGGTGTGAGCCGTCACACCTGACTCGGCTCAGTTTGACTTTAATGTACATGGAATCCTATGGAAGGCTCTCCTGTTCTGTGTGTGGCTTTTGTTCACGAGCATGCCTACGAGGCTCCTCCATGTCGCTGTATGGTACATGTCACCGCTGTGGAGAAATCCATTCTATGCATATGCCACAGTCCACGTAGCCAGTCTACTTTGAAGGGCATTTGGGTTGTTTCGAGTTTGGGGCTATGACACAGAGTTTATTAGTATGTTCATTTTTCTAATTGCTAGAAGAAGTTTTCTAAATTGCACAGTCAAGTGCACAAGTGTCAAGTATACAACATGATGAGTTGCACACATGCACATACCTGTGTAACCAAATCCAAAAGCATGATACATTATACTTCTGCCACCCCAGAAGGCTCCCTGAGATGGCCTCAATTTCTTTATTTTTTTATTTCAGAATATTAAGGGGGTACAAATGTTTTTGTTACATGGATACCACAGGCAGTACTATAGCCCCAATTTGAAATCACTTCCTAGAGATGAGTAACTAACTCCCCAATCTTTAAACCCTACAGCACAGCCTCCATTGCAGTTATGTAGTGAACATGGTCAAGCCACAAGTTCCAGTCTAGCCTCTGTCATTTGTTTGTGACCTTCCAAAAGTCACTTTCAGCCTCCCTTTCATCATCTAGAAAATGAGAGAGTGAATGGTGGAGCTGTATGGATCCCAGGGCTCTTTGCAGCTGCAAAATTCTAATAAAGAAAACCCAAACCACCACCTCCCCTGCCAGTCCCCAAATGCTTCTGCTGCTATTTTATCCTATAGTTGGCTCTGTAAAGTCGAGGCATAGTTGATCACCATTTCCCACTTACTCTCTGGTTTCTTACATATCATTATTCAGCCAGCCTTCTGCCTTCTTTTTTTCAGGTTGCATAATTGAAGCTTCTTTCTTCTTCCCTTTTTATTCTTGGCTCTCCTCCAAGCCTTTGTGGCTTGCCTGAGAATGTTTTCTAATTCTCTATAAGCTTCTAGAAACTAAGGAACCCCAACAGAATACAATATTTTAGTAATGTTGACCAAAAGCAATTAAGGAGAGAGAAGCCCAGACAATGACTACCGCCCTCCTCTAGAGCCCTCCCATTCAAAGTGTGGGCTGGAACCGCAGCACTCTGTGTCACCTGGGATCTCTATGCCAGGGCAAACCTTCACACTCCACCCCAGACCTGCAGAAACAGAATCTTCAGTTTAACAAGCTCCCCAGGTGATCCCTATGTACATTGAAATTTGGAACGCTAATAAGCCCACCATGTTGAAATCTATTCATTTCCTATGGGAGCTGGAAAAAAGGATCACAGATTTAATGGCTTCAAGCAACACAACCTTATTCTCTTAAAGCTCTTGAGAACAGAAGTCTGCAATCAGTTTTACCAGGTGAGAGTCGAAGTGTCAGGTGGACTGAGTCCCCCTGGAGGCCCCAGAGGGAGATCCATTTCCTTGCCCTTTTCAGCCTCCAGTGGCCACCTATATTCCTTGGCCCCTTCCTCCATTTAAAAGTCAGCAACATAACATGCTTCCAATCTCTGTCCCTTTCATCTCTGCTTCCATCCTCACATCTCATAAAGACTGTTGTGGTGACATTGGGTCCACCAGGATAATCCCCCATTGCAAAATCCTTAGTCACAATTGCAATCTTTTTTGTCATATAAAGAAACATATTCACAGGTTCCGAGGATTATAACCTGGACATCTTGGGGGGCTGTTATTCAGCCTACCACAGGTGAGACAGGAGAGAAATGGGATAGAATGAGGCAATAATTATTAGCCAATATCATTTGCCAATGATGACTTACATAGGTGAGAGCACAAGTAGAGAGAATAAGCTGGAGTCAGTCAGGCTAGGGCGACATGGTACAACTGGTCTGGTCGGTTTAGGTCCTACGTGACCTTTACCCCACGTCTCCCATTCTTGTTGTTTTATAAATACAGCCTTAATCTGAGGGTGTACATTTGAGCAGTTTGAGGCAATTGATTTAAGAGATGAACTTTCGAATTAGAATGCTGTTGTATAGGTCATGGGTTATGGCAATTATTTTTTATTATGAGGCACAGCTTATGGCAATTACTGCTAAGTGTTCATTGCTGTTATTTAAGGTAAGAGTATAGTTCTTGCTTTTAACTTCTATGTTTGATTTTGGAAATGGAAAAAATAGTCTTAGCAAGGCTATTCTTGCTGTTTTCCAGAATTGCTGGCCTTCTGACAAATAGTTGGGTGGACCTATCCTGTCTCTGCATATTCACTGACAGTGACAGGTGGCGGGACCCTCTTCATCCCATAACAGAGGTAGTAGAACCTGACACAAAGGCGTCAAGAGTATAGAAAACTCCTTTGTAGTACGCAACTTTTCACCTTAACACACAGTGATAAAGGACGCCTGGTTTTAAGCCCCCAATGTCTGAGCTTTCTTCCCTTCTAGCATCACAGTGTCTTAGACTTGGAAGAAATCCTGATAATAAATTGCTTCTATTTGTATACTGTATAAAGAAACCGAGATGTTGGCTCACTAAAGCCTTCCCCACAACAGAGAACAGTTTTTGAGCCCATGATTTCCACAACCCAATAGCACCTCTTTTTAATATTTTAAGAAAAGCTTGGGTTTGTTTTACGAACAAGATGCTAATTGATCTTTTGATAATTGCATGTTTTCAAAAACGGAAGGCGCCTAAATGGATTCTTTCAATGAGCATTTCTTGAGTACCTACTGTGCAATGCTAGGATGCACAAAGATACACAATCCCCAGTTCTTCTAGAGTGTGCACTTTAATGAGGTGAGCTAACAAGAAAGCAGGGGTTTGCTCTGTGAGCATAAGTGTGGGCAATACTGCGATAAGCAGTAGTTCGGGATTTCCTTCATTCGGCCACCACAGCTCCTTTCGTGTGCCAGAAACTGGAAAAAGGGCAGGAGGCACAGAACGGAGAGGATCTGATTCCACGCTGCCTGCAGTGACAACCAAGCTCTGCACAGATCTCCCAGGTGTGCAGGCCAGAGGGAGTACCATTTTCTGAAGGTCTGAAAACACCCCATTTTATACAAGAGGTGCTTATTGTGATAGAGCATCCTGCTGCTTACGTTCTCTTGGAAACTACACAAAAACCATCTTTGGAAAACCACTGCTTTAGAGTATAAAACAAACAAAAGACCCCCAAAAGACCCCCCATCCTACTACTTCTCTTTCAGCATTAAATGTTTGTGCCTGTTCATCTCCCTTGAGAGTTTTTTGTTGTCATTTGTGTTTAAAGTTTTTTGGCTCTCTCTACCTCCCCTCAGTTACCTCTAGATCATTCCGTTTGCTTCCTTCCCCCAAGTTCATAACTGCTTAGCATTACTATCAGTGGTGTGCTGGTAAATCCTTAAAAGCTGGCTGGAGGGTGGGAGTGGGGGGAACTCTGGGTTCATCCATATCCATGGTGTAAATACTCCCACCATGGCCAATCTTAGGCTACCAACATGAAGTCACTAAGCTTGGAATTGGGAGGAGACACAACCGGGCCAAGAACCAGTATCACCAGCTCTAGCACACCATTAGTCGATCAGGAACACTCTGCCACCATACCTGTGAGACTGACGGACCTCCAAGTCCTCCAGGATCCAAGTCTTCCCAACGTGCTCGAGTCTAGCCATTTTCAAGTATACATTTTGACTTCCACATCTCTGCTCAAATTATTTCCAGAACATCTATCTATCTAAGCCCTTCCAGTCTTATCTCTATCAGGGGCTTTCCCTGGCCACTCTTATCCCCACTAAGTCTTCCTTTTTTCTGACTGGCCCCCATACTCATCCGCAACACATATCTTGAATTCTCATGGGATTTCTTGATGGTTTTGCGTATATAAATTGCCTTCATTTCCCTATGATTTCTTTTTTTTTTTTTTTGACTGAGCTTCATTTTTTTAATAGATATGTAGATTTATATTTATATATAAAATAGTTTCTTATAATCCCTATGATTTCTGTAAGAATATGAACTCTCCATCCTTTGTCCTTTTTTTTTTTTTTTAGACAGAGTCTCACTCTGGTGCTGCAGGCTAGAGTGCTATGGTATCACAGCTCACAGCAACCTCAAATGCTTGGGCTCAAGAGATCCTCTTGCCTCAGCCTCCCAAGTAGCTGGGACTACAGTCACCTGCCATGACACCCAGCTAGTTTTTCTATTTTTAGTGGAGACAGGGTCTCGCTTTTGCTCAGGCTGGTCTTGAACTCCTGAGCTCAAGCAATCCACCTGCCTCGGCCTCCCAGAGTGTTAGGATTACAGGCATGAGCCACTGCTCCTTTGCATCTTTCAAAGCAGAGAGGTGTATGGAGAGTGCTCAGTAGCACCTGCATTAATTGTCCTTTGAAATAATTTCAATAGTCCTGAAAACAAAATCTGAGTAAAGCCCATTCATCTATTCTAAAATACACGAAAGCCTAATGTTATCCAACCTTACAATCTGCAGCAAATGTGTCTAGCTTTGCAGTTTAATTTACATTAAACTTCACCCATGTGTAAGTGTGCAATTTGATGAAATTTAGTAATCATATACAGTTGTGTAATCACCACGATAAAGATACCAAACAGTTCCCCTACTTTACAATTTTTTTTTTTTTTTTTTTTTTTGAGATAGTCTCAAGCTATCACCCTGGGTAGAGTGCTGTGGCATCACAGCTCACAGCAACCTCCAACTCTTGGGCGCAAGCGATTGATTCTCTTGTCTCAGTCTCCCAAGTAGTTGGGAATACAGGTGCCTGCCACAATGCCCAGCTATTTTTTTGTTGCAGTTGTCATTGTCGTTTTAGCTGGCCTGGGTTGGGTTCGATCCTGCCAGCCTCAGTGTATGTGGCCAGTGCCCTACCCACTGAGCTACAGGCACCACCCCCACTTTACAAATTTTCCTAGTACCTTCCCACTGCTGATCTTCCCTGATCCCTGGCAACGACTCACCTTTTTGTTGCTATAGTTTTGGCTTTTTTAGAATATCATACAGATGAAACCACATAATACATCTGTTTGTATCTTGTCACTTAGCGTAATGTTTAGGATTCTTCCACATTTGTGTGTGTGTGTGTGTGTGTGTGTGTGTGTGTCCATGCCTTTCCTTTTTACTGCTGAGTAGTATTCCATAACATGGATATGCCACAGTCGTTGTTTTAAATCCATTGATCTGTTGAAGGACGTTTGAGTTGTTTCAGTTTGGGGCTACTGTGAATAACGCTGCTATCAGTATTCACTTCTAAGTCTTTATATCAACAAGTTTTTTTGTTTTGTTTTTTTACATTGTTTACCAAGATCTTTTATATACCAAACATAATTATAAGTGCAACATAACTGCCATCCCATTTAGTGCTAACACCAACTGTAATGGATGAGCAGTTTTAGTTCATCTAAAAAATGAAGTTGCACAAGTTGCAGTGAGGAGTGGAGGAGTCAGGGTTTGAACCCTGCTGATCCATATGGTTGTCATGGGGATTAGATGAGTTAATACAAATAATGTGCTTAGAATAGCGAGTGTTAAATAAATGTCAGCTATTATAACTATGCTCTTTCCCACACACGATCCTGCCACCCACAGAGTATACAACAGTGCTTGAAAGTTAAGGCTGCACAGCTACTGAAATAAATGAATAGCCCAGCTCACCAGCACATGCCTGGCGGTTACATCGTTCCTTTTCTTAGCTTTCTTTTCTTCCCCATCCTCCGTTCCACTCCCAGGTGAAAAAAGAAATCTATGTTTTATCACCTCGGCAACGGAGGTCACATAGTAGTGACAATGATAAATCACTCAGTGCTAACATGCATGATAAAAACGTTTCACAGTAGTTTGAAAGAAAAGCTGTTATCAGTTGGCCAAGTAGTTTTTAATGCAGGAAGGAAATTTAGAAGAAAAACAAGACCATCCTCTCTAGACATCCTTTTCCCATTATCAACCTCTTTTTCCTCCCTTATTTAAATTGTATGGATTGTAAGAATAGCGCACAAAGATGTTACAGAAACCTTGTTGGGAAGAGGAAGAAATGGGAGTCATTTAAAATAGACAGGAATCATAACACCGGAATGGTGAAAGAGTTTAGGCGAAACATGGCTCCCAAGTGGAGTGCAATCAAGGAAAATCAGTCACTATAATCCTCAAAGATTTTTTTTTGGTCGTTGTTTTAAAAAGATAGTCATAGAAGATAAGCTCTGGCAAAAACCATATAGGTAGATGTCTGGGTATCTTTGCTCCTGATGTGGTGATTATTAACTCTTACCCTTTGATACTACCAGGCAACCATTTTAGCAAAACAATTCAGAGAAAAATTCAACTGTTGATCACTTTTCTCTATTATTTTGGCTCAACAATTTTTTTGGCAATCACGACGATAAATATTTGGTGTTGATAATGAACACTGTGCTTTCAAAGCGACTCTCTGGACTCAATATTTGTACTAAAGAAAAATCTGTTTTAGGCTCTTGGTCTAATTAATTTGTTAATTGAAAAAGTAACCTAGGCAGATTCAATTAACGTAAGTAGTATATACAGACAGTAACATAAAACTCAAAACAGAAATAGAGGGCATATGATAGAAAGGAAATGCCCCAGCCTGGGCCTCACCACTGGGAATACCTGCAGAAGCAGGTGAAATCTGCATACATTTGTACAGATGCTGGTGGGGGGGGGAGGGGGGCAGGGGCTTGTAAGTTTTCATCAGATTCTTCAAGAGTTCATAACCCAGAAATGGTGGGAACCAACAGGTCAGTTCATCTTAGACTGGCTCAGTGGGTCAAATCTAACGGTGGTGGGTGAGGGCAGGTGGGTACAGGTAGGGTGTCACAGAGTAAGTTCCCAAGACAGTAGATTAAGGCAAAAACACCACAAAGTCCAAACCACGAAGCTTCCACGGAAGATCATGGTCTTTGGAAGCTTAAAAGCAAAAAAAGAAACTTGTTTGCCTTTCAGCTGTCACCTCCCCTTCCTGGAGGCCAGACAGTCAAGATCTAGGTGGTTGAAAGAGAAAAAGACAACAGGGCAAGCTTCCTGAGGTCTTGCTTGAGTCATGGCACTCACTGGAGTCAGTGGCAATAGCACTCAGTGGTCTTGGCTCATGTGACTTGTTAAAAATCAACCCATGGCTCTGCTTTAAATCCCAAATGCCATTTTCACAATATTAAATCAGAACAATATGGTGGGTAGGTAGCCAATATAAGTGACAGAAACCAGTGGTCATAAATAAAAGTACATTTTAGAGCCTTTAGAAAATCCCCATGAGGAAAGTATTGTAAATATCATGCCCCTTCCCCTCCTTTAAAAATCAATATAATCACAGAAAGGCAAATAGCTTTAAAGTAACACCCTTTTTCCCTACCCTAGGACCCACCAATATTTTATATCTTTGACAGGGTAGCAGGTAGAATCTTCAGAAATAATATCCTTCTCAGTTCTGCTCTGATAAGAGATCTTGCACATTTTTACATATTGCATAACTAATTTCACCAAAGCATCCTCCCCAGGTGATCCCTGAAGAACGAGCAGCTACAGATACAGATAATTTCACACGGTCTTAGTACATGCCATTCTTGGATAAGAACAAATGTCCTATCCACATGCGATGACTATTTGAAATAAAATGCACTGAGCCCTGTCTTAGTCACTTAGGCCATAGTAACTGTTTCCATCTCCTATAAAAATGGCAGATTATGATGTCACAATGCACAGTGGTTTCAAAGAAGACAGTCAGACTCAGCGGAAACTCCTCTTGAAGACAGCAGGAATTCAGAGCCAGAGAAAACCACAAAAGCTATAACACCAAAAGCAAAAGTTAAGCTCAGTAGTAGTTATTCAGATGCCAAACCAGCAATTGTGTGACCTTTTCCCATGCTGGCCACTTCCCGGAGCTCATTATGAGAAAAGATTGTTCTTTCTCCCTCCTGAATGAATGCAGCTTTTGAACACACTTTCTACTTACATTTGGTCCCAGTGCCGAAGGATTATTTTAACCATGATCTCCTAATGGGAAATTCACTCATTTTCTTCCTAGAGAAAGAGCTGTCTTGTGATAATTATAGCGGTTTTCAAAACTCCAGGATGTGTAGCATTTTGAAAGGAGAGGTCTTTGGCAAAACAACAAAGAAATAATTTCTCTTGGCTCCATCTTTGTCCCTGTTCAAGTCTGCAGGGAAATGAGACAAATCCTCACGCTGCAGTTTCATATTTTGTATCAGAAGTGATAATCCAATCAGTATTTTCACTAAAGCAATTTATGGCATTTATTTTATTATATCCAGAATTGATAACAAATCATAGCAGGCTATGGTTCATTTATTTCTGGAAAGCAGTGAGAAGTTAGTGAAGCCAAGAGAAAAAGTTGTTCTAAATTGAACCAATAAAGTAATATTTAAAAGGTCAGCTGCTGCCTGAGTCCCTCACTGGGTAGTACAATGGTACCATGGGAAATCAGCACGAGATTTGACAAATCTGTAAGAATCAATGCTGTCCCCTAACCTTCTGCCCACCTCTCCGAGGACATGCAGAGTAATGTAAATAAATCAGCCAAACAGATCTGCAGAGGGTCTTATTCAGCATAAAAGCAGATTTGCTGAGAAATTCTGAGCGCCTTTGCCTAGCATTGCTGCCAATTCCCTTTTCGTGGGAAGCAAACGAGGGGAATTGCAGACCACCCCTGGGCACAGAGTTGGCAAAATAGAACGCCTCGGGAGCACAGGGCCCTGGCTCCCCCACCAGGCAGGGGGAGCACAGGGCTAGCCCTGGGCTCATGGGCACAGCTAAGGGAGGAGCTCGGATTTAGGGCCTTCCAAAGGTTTCCCAAAAGGCAAGTTGGATTTCAGGGTCAGAGTTTTTAAGGGAAGCCTGTTAGAGAGGATTCGGATGATGTCAGAAATGATATTCTGGTAACAGACTCATCCATGAGCTCCATAGAGAACTGAAAGGGAAACACGGGAAGTTGGGGTGGTTTATGGGAACCAGCCTTCCCACACAGTGGGCATGAAAGACAGAGGGAATGGCATGAATTAAAGGGCAAGGACGATCACAGAGGAGAAAGAAAGGTGAACTTCAAAGTTCCAAGACTCCAGTAGATGCTACAGCTGTGGACAGGACCAAACCCCTGTGCACGCTGTGTTTTGATAAAGTTTACTTTATAAAGGATGCACGCTAAGAGACAAACAATGATAATAAAACAAAGCAATGGTAAGAATATAATAAAAGGTATATGAATGTGGTCTCTTTCAAAATATCATACCCTATTCGCCTGTTTTGGACCCTTGATTGACTACAGGCAACTGACACTAAGCAAAACCACAGAAAAGGGGGGACCAGTTGTGCATGATAAATATTTAGGGAGAAAAGCCCAGCAGGTATCTAGCTCTGTCATGACAGGATCCATGACTTTTTTTTTTTTCCTTGAGACAAAATAGAGTCTCTGAGACAGGGTAGAGTGCTATGGCATCATCATAGCTCACAGCAACCTCTAACTCTTGGGCTCAAGCGACCCTCTTGCCTCAGTTTTTTCTATTTTTAGTAGAGACGGGGTCTCACTCTTGCTCAGGCTGGTCTCGAACTCATGAGCTCAGTGATCCACCCACCTCGGCCTCCCACAGTGCTAGGATTACAGGCATGAGCCACCATCCCCCAGCCAGGATCCATGACTTGGAAAGGTCACTCAGTCCTCCATTGTCACTAAATACAAGTTCAATCCTCCTTCCTTCTTTCTCAGATGGAGGCAGTAAATAAATCACTGTCTCCTGGGGTGGCTGGAAAGGTAACATATACGGAAGAGCAGCTTGTAAACTGTAAAGCAGTTCATGACATTCTGACCTAAAAGATCAGACAGATCATGGGCTAAACTCACGGGCTGATGTTTTGATTCCAACAGGTATAAGAAAACCCCATTAGTTCCTCCATTTCATTTGGTCCCTAACTGCTTGGATTAGAACATAGAATACCATTCAGCCATAAAAAGGAACACAATCCTGTCACTTGTGACAACGTGGATGAACTTGAAGGACATTGCGTTAAGTGAAATAAGCCAGACACAGAAAGACAAACACCTTATGATCTCACTCACATGTGGAATTTTAAAAAGTTGAGCTCATAAAAGTAGAAAATAGAAAGATGGTTACTAGGGGCATGGGAGTGGTGGGGAGAGATTGGTCAGTGGGTCACAGTCCGATAGGTGGAATAAGTTCTGGTGTTCTAATGCGAAGCAGGATGACCATAATTAATAATAATGTAGTATATATTTCAAAAAAACTAGGAGAGGAATTTATCCTCACCACAAGAACTAATCAATGTTTGAGGTGACAGATATGCTAATTACCATGATCTGAACATTATACAATGTATCCATATATCAAAGCATCACACCATACCCCATAAATATGTACAATTATGTGTCAATTAAAAATAAGATCAATTAAATATTTGTTAAGTAATAAAAAGAACAATGACCTTCAACCAGGAAGGTGTACACCAAAACTCTAGGACAAGAGAACTGAGGTCCAAAATTGATTAGAAGATCTTCTAAATGAATTTAAACACTAGAGTGAAGACAAATTACATCTCCAAGTACTAGAACTTGAAGATGAAACATCTAAATCCTCCCCTGTGATATGAATGGATTCAGGGAAATGTGTTTGCAATTCAAAAGGGAAAAGGAAGATAGATACATGATTCAAAAACCATGGATTGGTGAATTTGATACACGTCTAGCCAAGAGTCTAGAATAGATTATTAAAATGTTTTGTAAGCACGCAGGAGAGGATGCAAGTAGATTAGTAGATGCAAGAAATCAGCCTCTCTTGCTTTTTTCTGATAAGGCGAGATTGTTAGGCTGAGGGAAATCTCTACATACGAACTATTTGAAATCCTGACAAGGTATTTGTAAAGGGCTTTCAAGCTACCTTTGTTCACAATGCAATGTGGAAGAGAAGACCCTTCAGTGAGTGAGGTTCTTTCCCGACACGTCTCAAGGCTGTTTCCTGAAGTAGTGATGAGGGTTAAGCTATTGGACAATCTCAGTGACTGGTGGGGTCTGGTATTGGCCCTTCCACTATTTCAACCTGCATCTCCATGACTTGGACGAAGTTACAGACATTTTCTTGACCAAGTCTGCAGGTGACATGAAGCTAGGAAGCAAAGCCAACTGATTCATGTACAAAACCATCAGCTGCCAAACTGGACTTGACAAAGCAGAAAGATGAGGAGACTCTGCAAAGGTTAAATGTCATGTGAACAAATGCTGTATGTGTATCCTAAATTTAGGACATAGCAACCAAATGCATAACTTCAAGATGGGAGTGAGCAACGATGGTGATGGGACAGGCTCAGCACCAACATAGAAAAGACTGAAAAGGCTTCCTGGATCCAAACATCAGCTTGAGTGCAAAAGAAGCGCTCGCCCAAAAAGGCCAATCAGAACTTACACGGAATGACCAAAACCATAGAACCCGCTGCTGTTCAGTGCTCCGCTCTCAATGTGCACTCCTAGACTAGCTACAAGAAGTCTAGCAATTATGTGGAAGGGCTAATGGGAAGATTAGAAACTATGCACACAAATGCCCACCACAGCAGCCCATTTCTGAACTCTTAGGTTCTGTGAAATGTGTCCATTTAACATCCACGTGCGACATCAGAATATGAAAGAAGATTCAAGTTGGACAAAGAAATGACCAAGTGAAAACTTCTTCATAAACATTTAAATTGTGTGCATATGTCTGAAAGTCCTAGAAAGAAATGATGCGAAAAAAAATTCTTCATATTTAAAATAACTTTTAGATAACCAAGTGAAAATTGCTAGGTTTCAAAAATAAAAGGTTGACCACCCGGCCAAAAGTGAGTTAGCAGAGTTTATTTGCTCTCTGAATTTTGAAGGGAATCGTCACAATTGAAGGTAACTACAGGACTTTTGAATCAGATCCAAAACAAATCTCAGGTTTTTCTTCCATTTCCTTATTTCCCCTAACTCTAATAGAACGTGAATTAGATATGTAAATCAGCTCTTGCTAAAAGTGAAATGCAGGCTCTTAGTCATCTTTCCTTGGATAAAATTATCTGTTGTTCGTTATTAACCAGCCTACATATAAAAGAATAACTTTTAAAATGTGATGGTTGCATAAGAGTTTTCCTTTACCCCTTGGGTCAAATGAGGAGACATTCCATGGCACAGAATAAAATGTATGCTGTTTCCACAGAAAAGATTCTGTTCCCATCAAGTTTGGCAATAGCATTCTTGGGCAACTAATATCTTTCCTTTCTCACACTTATTCAATAAAGCAATTCACTGCATGGCTCCCTGAAGTGGTGGTTATTGATTTGAACATAACATAACCCACATTTTTTCCTTTCTAAGGCCCTGGGGACATTTCTTGCCTTAATACTAAAGACATTCCAAAGTGGTTAATCACGTACATAAGTAAACAATGCTGTTTGGGACGCTTAGAGATGGTGTAGGCTCTAGCCCAAGAGCCTATCTTCAGGAGCAACAGAGGCATCTAACATGGAAGGCTGGACGGGTCTTTTACCCTAGGATTTAACTGAAAGCCATCAGAAGAATGGCCCCCCAAATAGCCAATGTCCATCAACAGATGGATGAATAAACTAAATGTGGTACATACACATACCAAGGAATATTACAGGGCCATAAAAAGGAATGAAGTATTAACACACGCTACAAAATGATAAACCTCAAAAAATGACGCTAAGTAAAAGAAGCCAGGCACAGAAGATCGCATATGATTTCATTCAAAATAAATGTCCACAATAAGAAAACCTGTAGAAACAGAAGAAAGAAGGAAATAAATGGTTGTTCTGTGTGTGTGTATGTGTGTATGGCGGGGCTGTTGAGTGACAGCTAATAATAGGGTTTGGGGTGGGGGATGCAAATATGTTCTAAAGATTAGACTGTTGTAATAGTGGCACAACCCAGTGAATATTCTTTTTTTCTTTTAAAAAAACATTTATTTATTTTGGAGACACTGTGTCGCCCTGGGTAGAGTGCTGTGGAATAATCATAGCTCACAGCAACCTCAAACTCTTGGGCTCAAGTGATCCTCTGGCCTCGGTCTCCTGAGTAGCTAGGACTACAGGCACCTGCCACAATGACTGGCTAGTTTTTCTCTTTTTAGTAGAGATAGGGTCTTGCTCTGGCTCTTGCTCAGGCTGATCTCAAACTTCTGAACTCAAGCAATCTACCCACTTCGGCCTCCCAAAATGCTAGGATTACAGGCATAAGCCACCATGCCCAACCCAACCCTATGAATATTCTAAAACACAGTGAATTGCACACTTTAAATGGATGGACTATGCGATATATGGATTCTAGCTCATTAAAGCTGTTAAAAAAAAAAAAAAAAAACATGAGGGAATTGTGATGAAAATGTAGGCCCATTAATTTGTAATCTGACTATCCAGTCTGGTTTCTATCTTGAACTAATGATCTCCCCTTGGACTCCTTTATTCTCTTTCCAGAATGCCCTTGTTTAGGAACATTTCAATTATTTTCCATTCATTTATCTTTTTAAATTTAACATTTTTTGGGTTTTGAAATAACTTTATACTTTCAGAAGTATTGCAAAATATTGTGCAGAGTTCCAATATATTCTTCACTGAGCTTATGTTAGTACTTACCGTATATACTCAAGTATAAGCCGAGTTTTTTCCGGCACAAAAATTTGTGCCAAAAAACCCGAACTCAGCTTATACTCAGGTCATACAGGTTATTTGATTCGGTGATTGTGATTTAGCTTGATTACCTGTTAAGCTACGGTTTTCTGCACTTTATTTAAAGTTTTAAAGTTGTTGTTGCTAGTTTACAGTTTTT
>CAUYPK010105840.1:0-10139 GCA_963574355.1 Loris lydekkerianus
GGTAGGGTACTAGTCCATATACCTTGGGTGGTGGGTTCAAACCCAGCCCTGGCCAAATTGCAACAACCAAAACAGAGCCCGGTGTTGTGGCATGCACCTGTGGTTCCAGCCAGCTGCCCAGGAGACTGAGACAAGAGAATCACCTAAGCCCAGGAGTTGGAGGTTTCTGTGAGCTGTGTGACGCCATGGCACTCTACCGAGAGCAAAAAAGTGAGACCCTGTCTCTGCAAACAAACAAAAAAAAAAAGAAGAAAGAAAGAAAGAAAGAAAGAAAGAAAGAAAGAAAGAAAGAAAGAAAGAAAGAAAGAAAGAAAAAAAGAAAAATTATAAGATAGAAATCTCAAACAAATATGAATTGTCAAATCTTTTAACTAACACTCAGACCTTTCAGTACATAAAGAATTCACTTCAGGCATGGTGGCTCACACCTGTAATCCCAGCACTCTGGGAGCTGAGGCAGGCAGACTGCTTAAGCTCATAAGTTTGAGACCAGGCTGAACAATAGTGATACCCCATGTCTACTAAAAATAGAAAAAGTAGTCGTACAAAGTGACAAGTGCCTTTAGTCCCAAATACTTGAAAGACTGAGGCAAGAAGATTGCTCAAGCCCAATTGTTTGAGGTACTCCAAATTGTTTCATTGGTCACTAATTATTATTTGAGTGGTAGATTGTAAGAGCCTTCAAGAAAAGCCCTCACCTTCTACATTTTCCTGTCTAGCCTGGAGATCCAAACCAAGTGTTTGGCACAGACTTAGGCACACAGTGACAACTGTTGAACGTACTTCTGATTCAAGACTTGTCAATTCAATCCATATATTATCAAGCTCAGTGTCACAACACAGTCTCAGGCACTAGAAATGTGAGGACATGTTGCACTACTATGCAGCACCAGAGAGAACTACAGGTTTAGAATTTTTTTTTTTTTTTTTTTAGACAGAGTCTCACTATGTCACCTGCTGGAGAGTGCTGTGGTGTCACACAGCTCACAGAAACTTCAAACTCCCGGGCTTAAGTGATTATCTTGCCTCGGGTTCCCAAGTAGCTGGGAAGACAGGCCCCCCTCACAACTCCTGACTATTCGACTTTTTTTTTTTTTTTTTTTTTTTTTTTAGCAGTTATTGTTGTTTAGCTGGCTGGGGCCTGGTTTGAGCCCACCAGCCTTGGTGTATGTGGCCAGCGCCCTACCCAATGAGCTATGGGTGCCACCCTACAGGTTTAACTTTTGAGAAAAGGCAGAGGACATGCATTGTAGATAGTGATTTAGTTTCATTCCCAAAGGTCTAAACATCTATCTGAAAACTGACAGAGAGAAACAAAAACTGCCACTAACAGATACCATGAAACTTATTTTCCTTTTACACGATTACATAATACTGCGGTAGGATCTTGCTCACTGTTGTTCAGACAGGTAACGCCAGCAGCCCTGAAAAACTGGCATTCCAATCCAAATTTGGGGTCCAGTAAAGACATGGAATAAATAATTTGGAGGAAGTGACATTGTGGCTTTCTTTTCTTCTGTTTGTAAATACAGGCTGGTTTTTGAGCAAGAGGGGAGAAGGCTAGTTCTGCTTTATTTTTTGCATCTGTAATCCTCATATGCTTAAAAAAAAAATACAAGATTCAACGCACATAGCTCTGTAGTTAGAGCACCAGCCACATACACTGAGGCAGGCAGGTTTGAACCATGCTCGGGCCTGTTAAACAACATTTGCAACAAAAAAATAGCCAGGTATTGTGGTGGGCACCTGTAGACTCAGCTACTTGGGAGGCTGAGGCAGGAGGATCACGTAAGTATGAGAATTTAAGTTTGCTGTGAGCTGTGACGCCATGGCACTCTACCCAAGGGTGACATAGTGAGACTCTGTCTCAAAATAAACAAACAAAATTTCCTGAAAAAACAAATCTAGACACAGCAGTGATATTATTGTACCCCTCCCAGGCAAGGCTATGTCCTCTGCAATTCAGCCCACAGGTCTTTCACTCCACCAAAACCCCCACACCAGTGCACAGAAGACTCCATGCTTCCCCAGACTTCCATATATTGAATCTATAGCAGCAACCTGGTCCTTTATCACTCAGACTTCTGGCACACTCAGTGATAAGCTCATCTGCCTGTGTTGAACAGAAATCAGAGCCCAGAAACACCAGCCTGGGCTATTAGCATCAGCATTGGTAGACCAAAGATATGACTGAGGCAAAGATAAAAATTAATCTAATTTATGAAGACAAAATGTTTAAATATTCCAGCAAAAAAAAAAAAAAAAAAAAAAATCACAGGCTATGTGGCCATAACACAGTGGTTACAGTGCCAGCCACATACACCAAGGCTGAAACCCAGGTTGAAACCCAGCCCAGGCCAGCTAAACAACAATGACAACTCAACAAAATGTGTCCAGGCATTGTGGCAGGTGCAGGTGGTCCTAGCTTCTTGGGAAGCTGAAGCAGGAGAATAGCTTAAACCCAGGAGTTTGATGTTGCTGTGAGCTCTGATGCTACCACACTGTACAGAGGATGACACAGTGAGACTCTGTCTCAAACAAACAAACAAACAAACAAAAAAACCCACAAGTCACTTTGTTCATAAAGGGCATTTGAGAACATCAATCTTAAACATGACAAGGCATAAGAAGGAAAATAACTAGGTCCATGGATACTGAGGCAAAATAGTTACATTCGTGGACCACTTTGGAAATTTACATTTTGTATAGAATAAGATGACTATTTCAACAGAAAAAGAGAGTGAAAGAAGAATGTGTTATGTAGATGTTCCTCGATATATAGAACAAAATTGATCTTGTTCCTGTCCCATACCTGGGAAGATAAACCTGTAGTAAGCATTATAAGTATAGAATCAAACAGAATTTTTTTCACATTGTTAGTAATATGAATTGGAAGAGGGTCTTGAATGGTTCACCCTTTGGGCTTTACCTTTGAATTAAACGTTCATCCTGAGGTTTTTAGTTTCCTTTACAGACACAACCAATACTTCCAAAAACTCTACATAGCCCCTACCCATGCACATAGATACCACCTGTCTTCTAATTTGTTTCCTTTTTCCTTTCTCTTTCATGTGCAAGAGAAACTTCTTTGGGAACTTCTCTGGTTCCTAAATCTGTGTCTCTTGCAATTATGGCTATGAGTTCAAGTAAGTGGCTGTAGACCTGCGTTTGGTAAGTGCAAATACAAATTAGAAATACCAGAAAGGTGTGGTGCCTGTGGCTCAGTGAGTAGGGCACTGGCCCCATATAATGAGGGTGGTAGTTCAAACCCGGCCCCGACCAAACTGTAACAACAACTAAAAAAATAGCTGGACATTGTGGCAAGTGCCTCGGGAGGCTTAGGCAATTCTCTTGCCAGAAGTTGGAGGATGCTATGAGCTGTGATGCCATCGTACTCTACAGAGGGTGATAAAATGAGACACTGTCTCTAAAATAAAAAAGAAAGGAAAGAAAGAAATACCAGAATGAACACTCCAATTTGGAGTAAAGAAAGAGATTTTTCTCTCTTTTTTTTTTTTTTAAGATTTTAATTTAGAAAATTTGTATGTAGGACCAAGTGGCTTTGTTCTCACCAGTAATCCTAGTACTCTAGGAGGTCAAGGCAGGTGAATTCCTTGAGTTCAACAGATTCAGACTGGGACAACATGCACTCCTCACGTATCTCTACTAAAAATGACTTACAAAACTAGCTGGGCTTATGGCAGGCACTTATGTTTCTGGCTATTTGGGAAGCTGAGGCAAAAGGAACTCTTGTGATCAAGAGTTTAAGTTTTTTTGTGAGCTATGTTGTCATGGCACTCTACCCAGCATGACAGAGTGAGACTCTGTCTCCAGAAAAAAAAAAAAAAAAATTATATGTAACTTTTGTCTCTGCCTTTTTGAAATATATGTGCATAATTTTACCAGGTAAATATGCTTTTTGTCTTTTTTTTTTTAATCTAACTCTGTCTTTCTCTAGAACCAAGGAATCTTTGCTTTAAAATACAAATATTTAGGCCAGAAGTGGTGGCTCATGCCTGTAATCCTAACACTCTGGGAGACCAAGATGGAAGGCTTGCTTGAGCTCAGGTGTAGAGAACAGCCTAGAAAAAGTGAGACTTTGTCTCTACTAAAAATAGAAAAATTATATAGGCATTGTGGTGGTTGCCTGTTTTTCCAACTCCTTATAGGCTGATGCAGGAGGATTGTTTAAAACCAGGAATTTGAGGTTGCTGTGTCTTAGGCACTTTTTTCTGGGCAACAAAAGGAGACTTTATGTGAAAAAAAAATTTATTCTTTGGTATTATAGCCAAATTACTCGAGTGAAGAAGTAGTAACATTTGGTTCAGAAATTCCAAGAACAACACAAATACATGTTGTCTGTTGTGTGCTTTAAAGCTTTTATTGTATGAAAGTTACAGATAAGATTCTGCAGAAAGTACAGTCAGGAATTTTATCAGAACACTAAGAATCTCCATAAATGTAAGAAAATTTATTGTTATTTAACTTCTAAATTTTGTTTTTATGTGAACCATGGTAATATTTATATTCTCTAAATTCCCATTTTAACATAGTTAAAAGTATTTATTCCATGCATTTTTTTTCTCTCATTCTGTTGCTCTTGGTAGAGTGCCATGGAGTCACAACTCACAGCAACTTCAAACTCATAGGCTCCTGAGATAGTCTTGCCTTATAGTCCTGAGTAGCTGGGACTATAGTCATATCCACTATACCTGGGAAGTTTTAGTATTGGAGACAAAGTCTCCCTCTTGCTCAGGCTGGTCTTCAACTCCTGGGCTCAGGTGATCTACCCTCCTTGACTTCTCAGAGGGCTAGAATTACAGGCAGGAGCTACCACACCTGGGAGCTATATTTCTTAAATATATTATGTCTTGGAAGTATTAGAGCATTCTTGAGGAAATATTAATGTCTCTCATTACAAAATAGCTGTCATTTTATAATTATCTATGGCTTAGAATATGCTTATCAAGACTATGTCATTCATACATGTATATATATATATGTGTGTGTGTGTGTGTGTGTATAAATATATATATTTATATGCACACACTCTCACAAATACACACACACATATACAACAAAATTCTCTAAACTGACCCCCCAAGGGACTGTAACAAATTTGTCCATATGTAGAGATGGTTTGCATAAGGAACTAGGCCTACTATACTTACACATACATGTGCTGCATTTGTGGTCTGTTCATATTAGACAACTTGAGAAGGTAGTCAGTCTAGGGAAGTGGTCATCTGTTCATGTTCTACCATCTATGTATGTATATATACACACAAATTGATATATAAGCAAACACAAACTCACAAATGTGCCAAGGTCTCCATGATAATGAGTGAGACCCTCCATCCAGGTCTCTGCATGGCTAGGACCACTCCCAGATCATGGCTAAAAGAACTTGGAGAGACTCACATAATAACTTTAGATTTCTCAGTGGGACAAAGTTGAGCAGGCTACTTTTCAGTCTGTAACCAAGACTAGGGGTTCTCTAGTTTGCCAAGTGAATGAATGCCTTTTTTCTCAAAATGACCCTTCTTAAGGGCACTGGAAGGATTTCACAACCTGCACTCTGGGTTCCAAATCTCTCATAAAACCACATTTTTGTGCCAGGGCCTTTCTATATTGCTTAGGCTGGTGTCAAATTGCTGGACTGAAGTGATCCTCTCACCTAAGCCTCTATGTAGGTGAGATGACAGCTGTGAGCCACTGTGCTGGACTGTCATTAAAGCATTTCTTCTCACCAATGGCTCTCAAATTTTTGATGCCATGTGAGGAATACATGAACATGGGACTTCTAGTCTATCATCTTGCTGATTTTACTCTGTACATGTTTTCATTTTCTATTTTTTGCTTTATTAAATATTCTATAATTTTAGATTTAAATATTCAGAACTATGTGTTGGAAGTTCAACTTATGTAAGAAGTAAATTAGATAATTAGTAGGCACACCATATTTATTAAAAGGCTCACTATAAAATTCTAATTTACTCTGCACAAAAAGAAATCAATAGGACTGTTATCACTTACCTCAACCTACATCTAAATTATATTTTAATTTTTCCTAAATGCTTATTGACATATTATGACTCATCATATTTTACAAAGTCTATCTTTTTAGATTATATATAAATGTAAAGCTTTGTGTTTCTTCTAAAGAGTGAAGTACAGCCTTCTCAGATTTTGTATAAATAGCAATACATTAATAACATAATACAAATTATCTTTACTGTTTTTGAATATTTATTTATTAAAAATTTCTGATCAGTACTGTACATTAATAAATTGTGCAGGGTGGTGCCTGTGGCTCAAAAAAGTAGGGTGCCAACCCCATATACTGAAGGTGGCGAGTTCAAACCTGGCTCAAGCCAAAAACTGCAAAAAAAAAATTGTACATTTTCTATAAAATTTTATTGCCATATACTGCATAAGATATTCAAAATGCCTGCTCTCACTCAATAAAATGTTAACTACTATTAAAAGAAATGTCTACTTTGCATAGGTTCACAGTCACAGTGGATTATTGTTGTTATCTAGAAAAAAACATAATTTTTTTGAGAGGAAGTCAGAGGAAGTCTCACTCTGTTGCCCAGGTTAGAATGTTTTTGCATCAGCATAGCCAAAAACGACTTTAAATAACTGGGTTCAAGTGATCCTCTTGCTTCAGACTCTCAAATAACTGGAACTACAGGTGCCAACCACAACTCCTGGCTATATTTTTCTTCTTTTAGGAGATAGGGCCTGGCTATTACTTAGGCTGATCACAAACTTCTACTTTTTCTTCATCATCATCTTCTTCTTCTTTATTTTTGTTTTATCTATTGAGACAGAGTCTCATGTTCTTGCCCATGGTAGAGTGACATGATGTCATAGTTCACAGCAACCTCAAACTTCTGGCCTCAAGAAATCCTCTTGCCTCAGTGTTATGCCCAGGAGTCTCTCAAAGACCATACCTCCAGACAAGTCGAATTTAAGGAAGAGCCAGCTGGACGGTGACTGACTCAGTGTTCCAACATGGGGTTTCTGAGAATATCCCCGAATTGCCTGTGGCTCTGGTTTTTATAGGGAAAATCTTTTCTGGAGGCAAGCACACATTATTACAGAAGTGAGACTAGCAGTTAAAGGGCTACAAAGCTATAATAATGAGGGCTATGTAGTAGTACTTACCTCATTAGCAATTTTGGCTAAAAACATTTACAGTTACAATGGGAGGAGAAACAAGGGGAACCAGTTTTGAGGGTAATACAATGTAACAGAGAAGAAGTAAACAGCAAAATAGAGTCAAACTTGCTTAACATTTCAATATTAGATATGGATGGTATGGAGACCACTTTAATATAATCACGAGGGTTATTGTCACGAGGGTAGTGACTTTCTACATAATATTAATAGTTCTAACAGTTCTAACCAGGTACACCATGCAATGAGTGGGGAGGCAAGCGAAACCAGTTTTTGTTGTTGTTGTTGTTTGTTTGTTTTGTTTCTTTTTAAAAAGCAATAAAATGTAACAAAACAACAGAATGGAATCGGGCCTACTTTGCCTTCCCTCTGATTCTCAGGAATAAGAATTACAACAAAATGAAATTAGACTTGCTTCTCTTTCACTCTAATATCAGCCTTTCAAGTAGTAGGACTAAAGGCACCTGACACAAAGCTTGTTTCTTTTTACAGGTGGGATCTCACTCTTGCTCAGGCTGGTCTTGAACTCCTGAGTTCAGGAAATTACAAGTGTAAGCCATTGTGTCTGTCCTATGATCCTAAACTTCTGAGCAGAAATTCACCCACTTCAACCTCCTGAAGTGATAGGATTATGGGTGTGAAGCAAGCCAGGGGACGTAGAAAAGCTTTAAAATGTTACAGCAATGTTGTATACAGAATTAAATGTCTAATTTTTTTATACTAGTTTTCCAATTTCATATTAGTGTGTGTATTATTCAGGGTAGAATTTTCAACCTTAATGTATTATGTGTTTGGTTTTGTTTCATCTATGTATTATAATATTAGGTGAAACCATGAACTCACATACACTTCAATACATGGTTCAATGAAAAATATGAATCTGCTATATGTCTACTATAAATTGTAGCTGTATGGTTTTTTTTTTTTATAAATACTACCCCAAATTTGTTTATGACTTATTGTAGATAAACATTTCCTCAGTCGGTGACCTGACTTTGGCCATGGAAGACATGAGAGTGTTGAAAGTTGCAGATGCAAGCACAAAAGCATCTGAAGCTTGGCAGCATGCCACCAAGCAGCTCTGTGTTCTCACAGGAAGGGTCGGGAAGCGGTCAAGGAAATGATTATGTATAGATTAGAAACCAACAAAGTTGTTAGGAAAAAGTTGTGTAGGAACCGCAAGACATGAGAACTGTTACTTGTTGTAAGAACTGCTACTTGTTGACAAAAGCCTTGTAATATTTTCTAATAAAAATCCTGTGGGTTCTGAGGGCCTCACTCTCCTCAGAGTGACAGGGAGCCTCTCTCCTTACAGCTTGTACTTATCATTTGTGTCTTGTGATCTGTTTCCCCAGAGAAATTACAATTTCCACAGGAAAACTGCAACATCTGGTGCAGCGAGCAGGGTCAGCTAGCAGGATCCTTGACTCGGACTGAAAGGGAAATTTCACTCAGGGGTGGAAACTTTCTGAATTATTAAAGGGGAGATAACGGAGAACAATGGGACAGTCTCCATCATTAGAATCTCAATACCTGAAATTCCTCAGAAGTCTCCTGCAAAGTACAGGAGCAAAAGTGAAAGAAAAGAATTTTAAGGAATTATTTAAATATGTGCGCAAACACTGGTATTGGTTTTAGCCTTCAGATAGAGCTGTTTTAAGTGTAAAAACTTGGAAACAGGTGATCAGAGCATTGTGCTATGCTCATCAGCAAGGTGATAACATCCCTGTGTCAGTGTGGTCTCTTTGTAATCTCATTACTTTGCCTCTGCAGCCGTTGCAGTCTAACAGAGAATTAGTCTCACCAAGGGTCAGTTTCAGACCGTGAATTAAGAGAAAATCATATTATGAGGAAAGAGGCTATGAGTGTACTGATCCAATGCCCTCCCGACCATTGCCTCTTTTGCCAAAGCAGAAAAGAGAGAAAAGAAAGAAATTTCACGGAATTATGAGGTGCAACCTGAAATTAAATCTAATGCGGAGTGTTGTATTATTAGTAAAAAATAATCCAGCTCTGAATCTTCATCTGAAAGTGAATTTGAGCGGACAGATGCACCTCCTAATTATAAGGTATTGATAGCACAGTTATCTCAAACGTCTAAAGGTTTAGATAAGGTTCATTTACCTAAATCAGACTTGCAAAAAGTCTGTGAAAGTAATTCAAAGAGCAGAGAGGGGCGTGTAGTGATACCCTCTGCCCCTCTGGCTCTGACATTACTGGAGCCCTGCCAGTGTGGATCCTCATTTGTTCAAGCTGTTTGGGAAAGAAGGAAAACAGGGGATATTGCTGCTTTTGATTCTCAACTTTTGGGGCTCTATCCAGTTGCAGTTACCCAACCAGCTTCCTCCCAATGAACAATATACTCAAGGGGCTGTTGAGTATAGTCACAATCTCCTCACCTTTAAAACTAACAAGGAGGAAGCAGTGTGAAGAAGAGAAGGGGAGAACAACCCCGGACGGAGCAAAGCTCTCGCATCGCTGCATCCTGGCGTACAGCGCCTAAGTCCCGCTGCCGTTGCCACCCTGCCCAAGAGAAAGGCTGAAGGGGTTGCTAAAGGAGACAAAGCCAAGGCAAAGGACAAACCACAGAGAAGATGCGCAAGGTTGTCTGCTAAACCCTGCTCCTCCAAAGCCAGAGCCCAAGCCTAAAACGGCCCCTGCAAAGAATGGGAGAGAAGGTACCCAAAGGGAAAAAGGGAAAAGCTGACGCTGGTGAGGAGGGGAACAAGCCTGCAGAAAATGGAGATGCCAAAACAGACCAGGCACAGAAAGCTGAAGGTGCTGGAGATTCCAAGTGAAGTGTGTGCATTTTGGATAACTGTGTACTTCTGGTGACTGTACAGTTTGAAATACTATTTTTTATCAAGTTTTATAAAAACGTAAAATTTTGTTTTACTTTTTTTTTTTTTTAAGCTATGTTGTTAGCACACAGAACACTTCATTGTTTTTTGGGG
>CAUYPK010105842.1:0-43438 GCA_963574355.1 Loris lydekkerianus
GCCCCCAGCGCCCGCCCCGCGCGTCCCCCGCCCCGCGCGTCCCCCGCCCCCCGCGGCCCCCCCCCCCCCCGGGCCCCCCCCCCCCCCGCGCCCCCCCCCCGCCGCCCCCCCCCCCCCCCCCCCGCCCCCCGGCGGGCCGGCGCCGGCCCCCCCCCAAAGCCAACAAAGTGTAGCAGGTGCCAGAGAGGGAGAAAGGTCCTTCCCACACAGCGAATTTCACCTTCAGGGTGAAGTGAGAATGGGGAGGGATGAACTGGACTTGAAGGATACTGGTGAGGATTTGGAATAGCTATTGTGGGGAGCAGGACATGCAGCTGGCCAGAGACCACAGAAGGACTTCTCGGCAACTCTGAGGACTAAGCAAAGGCTGGGAGCCCATGTGGGCCTCCCCACTCAGGAGCAGAGAAGATGGCCGGGTCAAGGTGAGTCAAGATCAGTTCTCCTCTGACCACTGACAGGCCCAGGCTTAGGTGAAGGGGCCAACGGCTGGTGGAAGTGGCTGAGGCCCCTGGAGAAACAAGTGCAAAGGCTCCAGAACCCACCGGGAGTCTGGGGAGGGAAAGGGAAGGCTGGGTCCTTGACATCCGACAGGGCCTTGAAGCAACCAGGCAGAGAAATGCAAGAACAAGAAATTGGCATGGAAGAGGCAGTGGCATGCCCGCTTCAGAAAGTGAGGCAGTTCTAGGTGTCAAGTGGGAAGAGGGTGATTGCCGTGGCTTGGAAGCATGCCACAGTCCCATTAGCAAAAGACCATAAGCAGCACCTCCCTGGATACCCAGTGGCTTCCTCATGCCCAGAACCCCTCTTCCTCACCCCTGCACCCCTGCCTGCACTCTGACTGCAAGCACCAGCTTGGCAGCAGGCTGGTGCGCATCGGACTCCAGGGCTGCATCTTAAAGATGGCTGAGGTTTACCAAGGTGTCCTTCCTGGCCTCCAACCAGAGGCCACCCTCCCCAGCAGAGTGGTTTCCTCCCCCTCTCACCACCCCTAGCAGGGGTGTCCTGCTAGCTCTTGGTTTTTGGCTTTTGTGCCCAAATTGACACACAGACTCAGACTCTGACCCTAAGCCTTCATTTACACTGTGTAGATTTTGACAGCACTGGTGAAATCACCCTTATATTGGATCCCCGTCCTCCCTCCATTCCTCTTCCCCAAAGCCTGGCTTCCAGGGAACACAGCCCCTGCCTGCCAGACTCCCCAGCCTTGCCCTGGCTGTCATTGGCATTTCAGTCCTGGCTCTGCAGCCTCCCTGACTCCCAGGGTGGTGAAGACAGATATGCAGCTAAGGGGTGGGCCTCCCCTTCATTTTCCTCTCTCCATGACCACGGTCAAGCAGTTGTGTTTCCACCATGCCTGTGCACCCATGTCCACATATGGGGCTGAGCTGCTCCTACCAGCCTGTCCCCTTCAACCAGCCTAATAATCATAGTTATCAAAACTCAAGCACACTGCGTCAGGCCCTGTGCTAGGAAATATAAAGTCACTTGGACTTCCCAAAGAACTTTGAAGTAGGCATTATTCTAACCTTACAGTTGAGGAAAGGGAGGCTCAGAGAAGTTAAGTAACTTGTCCCTATGCCACATGGCTTACAAGGGACAAAGCTGGGATTCAAAGCTAGGCCTTTCTTACACCAAGGCCAAGCACCTCAACCTTCTCCTGTCTGGCCTTTCTTGGACAGCTGATAGCAAATTCATGTTTTCATTCATTCATCCGTTAGCTTGTTTATTTATCAAATATTTAAGCATTTAAAATCCTGCAAATATTACCTTGAAATTTGGAAATATCAAGGTTGGTGTAACTAGGGAAAGGTTTGGATGAGCTGCAGGGTCAGACAAGCAGGGGCACATGGCGCCCATTTCTGAGGGCAATCTGTGCATCAGCTCCTGGAGCCAGAAAGCACGCCATACACCTTCCCAAGCACCGTTTCTTATTCTCATTTACAGAACCACAGAAAGGGAAAAAGAGGGGTGGGGATGAGGCAGTACTTTCCAAGCCTAACACTTGCTGCAGGCTGACGGGGAGATCTGACTCAGGAAACAATACTATGGGCATTGATGTCTCTCTCCCACGCATGCTGTAGAAGCCTCTGGAGTTTTTTCAAAGCCACCCCCTACACACACACCCAGAGTGCTGCATAACTTGTATTGCTAGAACCAAAGTTTGGACAGGCTAAGTCTCTGGAACCCTGCTATTCCCTTATTCACCGTCTCCCTCCTTGCACACCCCCCACACCCCACATCACTGTTAACAGTCCCTTCCCCACAGGAAATGAGGCTGTTCTTTGCCACCTGCTGTCCCACACATACAGCCAATTGGACCAGAGGTGGGTGCCTGCCATGAGGACAGCCTGTTTCTCAGCCAGCCTGTGGTGGCCTGGTGTGCAACTGGCTATTAGCATGAGTCGTGACAACCATCTGGCACCTACAGAATTCTGTTAAGTTTGAACGTGACCGAAAAGGCAGCTGTAGTGACTAGAAGCTAAAAGACACAAGAGCAGAATCACAGGTTAACAAGCATCTCTCCCCCCCGCTGGCAGGTGGAATGTCATCTTGGGAGCCGATGGAGAATTGGAGTCCTGTTCCTGAGAAACCAGTCTTCCATCAGTGTCTCTGTAACCCTAGGACTTGTTGGCCTCCCAATTTCCAGAGTATCCTTACAATAAATCCCCAGTGCTTAAGGTAACCAGAGAGGGTTTCTGCGGCCCTCAGAGAGCCTGGCTAAAACACCGGCACTAAACGCCAGGGGATGGTGGCTGGGGGCCAGGGTGTGAGTAAGAGAGACAAAGGTGAGCCACCCAATTCACACTATTCACTTTTTTCACTCCACTCTGCCCTTCTCATTTCTGCCAAATGGCAGCAAACTGCAGCAGTCCAGGCAGAAGCCTGGGGCCAGGGTTCTGGTTTGCTGGCCAATCCCTAAATCGCAACCACTGAAACAGGTGCCACCTGCTTCTTCATGAAGAGACCACCACCTGGTTCTGCTCTCCTGACCCCTGCTGGGCTCGGTGCCAAGTCTCCCCAAACTCAAGACTCCAGTTACCATCCATTTTCAAGGCCCGGGTTCTACCATGCATGGCCCCCGTGAAAAGCCACAACAGCAGAATGGGAGCTGTCCCTTTAAACCTATCTTTCCCAATAGCAGGTCTGAATTTATGTCTTTAAAAATCCCAGAATGTTTATTTTAAAAAGCAGGCCCTGTGTCCCAAAGCCTGTGTCAACTGAGAACCTAGGGTTCCTTAACATCGTCTGGGTATAGAAATGGTGCTTTACAGCCTAACAGCAAGAATGCTGCTCAGCTGATGGGGGCTTCAGTTCTCTCTCCCTGTCCCTGGGGTTCCCATTTAGGATCCTCAAGACACACTGTCTGAAGGGCACACAGCTCCTGCACTGCATCCTGTGTCCCCATCTGCCAAACTCCAGTGAATAGATCCATGCCGGCCTGTGGACCTCTGACTTACTGAGGAAAAAAATGATAAAGAGAGAGGGACACCCCCACACCACAGCCTCCCATCCCACCCCTCTCCCTCTGCCCTGGCTCAGCACAGAGGCCCTGAGGAAGCCAGGACAGCCGACGCAGGTGCGATGAGGACTGACGGGGTTGAAACTCACCCACTCCCGGGGTTCCTGGGCTACATGTGCAGGGTGTTTGCCTTTCTACCAATACAGTGGCACCCCCTTCCTCGGCTTCTCTGAGAGAGGAGCCCTTCCACATGTATTATCTATGTAGCTAACAAATCAGACACAATTTGTTGAAGTGGTTTTTATATTTTCACAAAGTTGTGCAACCTTCACCACTATCTAATTCCAGATAATTTCATCACCTCCAAAAGGAAATCCCATGCTCATTCATCCTCACATCCCATCCTTCCTTTCCCTAGGCCCTGGCACCACTAATCCACCTTCTGGAGTTTAAACCTTAGATTTCTCTCAAATGCTTTCTCACAGAAATGGAACCGTGCGCTCTGCAGTCCGCTGCGCCTGGCTTCTTCGTTGGGCATAACATCTTCAAGGCCTGTGCTGCAGCAGACACTAGCCCTGGAGGCCCCCGCTTCTGAGTACTCCTTCATTTCCAATGTTCTGCGACCATAATAACAAAATTTGCAAGAAATGAGTATAAACGGCCTATATAGATCCTGTGTAAAACTTGTGACTTCTTATAAAAATGTGGGGCAACAAGGGACTTTTATTTCAGGCGCTCAGAAACCTTGCCTGCTTGCTCTTAATTTCTCTGCTATTTTCTCAGTGTCTCAGAACCTTTTTCAAAGGTTCTGGACAAGTGGCTCTGAGATAAAAGTATCAAACTAAGAATCATTCATTTCATCTTCCTTGTTCTGTATGTCTTTAAAAAGCCTTTCATAACTATTCTCTGCTTTGAATTTTCCATCAGTACTCAAGAACTGGTATGTAGGAAAGGAGAAAGGCAGCTTCTAATATTCAGGAACTGACCCAATGACAAAAACTAGGCCTCAGTGTTGGGAGGAGCCAGCATAGGCACCTGACCATGATGTTCTGTTGGACACAAGTCTCATAGGATCAACACCACGAGATGTAGTCACCAAGTGACTACAATATGAGACAAAAAAAAAAAAAAAAGACCACTTCATAATCTTATCTAAGCACAGACAAGATTGTGCAAATCACAAAAATAGCAAACATCTCCCCATCCTGGCTAATATTAAGAAGCCCTTTGCTAGCTTTTTTCCCAGCCTTGCTTCATCCTTCTCCCCATGTAGATAAGAATCATTCAGATACACAATCATAGCATTGCACCTGCTTACTGGTAATATCTAACCCAGAAAAAGGCCCCCCTTCCTAAACCCTCCCCCAAACCAACAGATGCAAGGCCAAATCTATAATAAGTCCTTTCTCATACCCTCTTCCTTTTTTGCAACAAGTCGATAAACCCAACTTGGTTCAACAAGATTATGTTCCTGGTTTTTAACTGAGGAGCACTGGCAAACGTAGAGGTTCCACTGAGAGCCCCCTACAGCCCCCACTCCTTGACGAAGAACCCCTCCCCTCAGTCATGGTGTTCACATCTGAAGCCTCAGGTGTCTATGCCTCTTTGAGCACCACATGGCCAATAGCTGGGACTTAATAAGTTTGGGCCAAATTGAGTCACGACATTCCTTGAGGCTCTACAGCTTTTGGTTTATTTTGTTCAAGAAATGAGGTGCTGCAAGATTGTTCTTGGTTAACTGATCGGATTTGCATTGCTCCTTTGTGAAATTGCTGTCTAGCCTCCTAACGGCAGCTCCCATTTCTATCTGCTTGTCCAATGACTTAAGCGTTGTCTACATATGGGAAAGTTGACAGGAAAGAGTGCAGACATAGGCCTAAGAAGTTGGTCATTGAACAGGTGTCCAGCTATGGCATTCAGTAGACTCCTCAGACCAGCCTCTGTGAGGACAAATTTTCCTCCAGGTCACCATTTCAAAACCTGATGAAGGGGAGAGTCTCCTCAATCGTGTTTTCACATTGCTCCTAAGATGGCCGTCTTTAGAGTTCTATCTGCCTGGATTCAGGACTGGGGATGGTCAGCCTCTGGCCTTTGATCAAGGTCCAGAGACATGAAGTCTCCTTACAGCCTGCTGAGTTCTCATAGGACCTGATTAATCTAAAGAGGCACTTTTCTGGGCCAAACACCTGTTGCTTTCAGATTTTCTCACTATCGTGTTTCTCTGACACAATTTCTTAAGAGATAATTTGGAATCTCAGTGGCCACTCTGAGGAATTTTGACATGAACAAGATTGTTCATCTGAGAGATGTGGTTAAGCAGAAAGTAAAGCAACCCCCTTAAAGAGCTTGTCTCATCATAAAGGGACATCATTTTACTCAATGTAGGAAGCACACAATCCCTCTTCCTTTGTTTCCATATTTCGGAAATAAATGAGAGCTGGCATTTTATCAAACAGCTTGGTGAAACTGTCAAAGGTCCAAGATATTGTCAAAAACAATATAATATCAAGAGTCCTTGAGCATATGTATTAAAATCCATTTTTCTATATCTAGCTTTTCTTCTTTTTGCAAAAGGAATCTAATTAGCCTGGTAGTAATAATTCCAAATTTCTTGGACACCAGCTCCCTGTAATATGTTTATTTTCTATCCCTCAATTCCCCCCCCTCTTGGTAACCTTTAAGGATAATGGATCAAAATCATCAGTTAGCTGCTATGTGTTCATTCTGGAACCATCGAGTCTAGGTAAACAGTCAAAAATGTCTAAAAAGAAACTGTGAACTTTGAAAGGATATCCACATAATAATCTTTTTACCCTATGTATTGAAAATAAAATGTTTTAGCTCCAACGTGCAAGATATTGGCTTCACTTGGAAACTTTAAAAGATTAATTTATTGTACACAAGTAATGTCAGCACAGTCTCTTGCTTTGAACAAGACCACAGTTAAAGTTCTCACCACTTGAACTTAAGTTTCCTACATTGCTATTATGATTTAAGTTATACTGTTCCCATAATAAGTTTAAAAATAAAAATTATAAATATACATACAAAATGTATTCAACTAGAGGTGATAATAATGATTTATATAAAGGGTGTTCAGAGGGCCTGGGGGTTTGGGTTCAAGGTTATTCATTGCCTATTATCGTACTTCGACATCCTGTTTCCTCAGTAAGATCTCCCTTCATTCATCCTGTTATTTTTCACTCTCTATGGTCTTCTGCCCCTCAAGAAAAAGCAAAAATCATGTGTGTTTTTCTCCAACCTTGGCTGCTTTTCTAAATTTAACTGATTGTTGACAACATTTAGCAACTCATCATTAAGCACATAAGAAGGCAGACTACCTTCTCCAGATCCCTTCTGCTTCTTAAATTTCCCTCACATAATAATTCCAAACTTGAGTCTGACAAAATTGAATTCCAACCCCACATCAACAATATGCTTCTACTGAGGTTGGCCAAACCTAGCCCATCAGGAATATAGCTCTCCTAGCTATAATAGTCCATCTCTTGCTTTGCAGAAACTGTTTTACTCTACTCAAGGAATCTACTCACTTTAAGGGACGAAAAAAAAAGCTGACTCCTATTGAGGCAAATGCGGCATATTCTCCCTAAACATTCTGTGCCCCATGAGGATATTACTCCTTATACAGACATCAGGCTTAAACACATCTGCTGACACATTATTTATCCTGTGCCTGAGGATCGTTGTTTGAGATCAGATGTTTCAAATTGCAGTCCCTCCACTGGATCAAGTTTCCCAGAAAAGAATCCTCAGAACCTCCACAAGGGGCAGTGTAGAGTACTTGGAGAGAACGCCCTAATTCTGAGGGTAATGTTCCCACAGTAGGCATTAACACAACTGAAAAGGGTAGTCCAAGTTTGTCTGTGATGCTAACAGACATCATAAATGTCACAGTGTCTGTTGTAGAGACACAGCAAATCGGTTCAGACTTCATTAGCCAGAGTCGGGTAATCACAGATGGCCCTTAATTTTGTCTCGTGTTACCGCAACACACTTGGACATGTCTATGTCAACGGTACCAAACAAGTATGTGAGTTGGTAAGGGTAAAAGCCACCTGGCTCTCTAAAGCAGGCCCAGATGGATTCTGGAGCATGCTTTCATTATCTGAGTTTCATAATCTAGGCCCCTTGCCTTTAAGGCCTGTTACAGGCACTAATAATCCCTCTGTTTCTAAATAGTTGCCTCTGTATGTGTGGCAGTTGGTTGGCTTATTCTGCCCAAGATCTCTATTGCTGGGCTAGAAGATACCGATCCTAGTCCAGCTACACATCACGTTCTCTGGACGCCCCCACCACCTGCCCTGATCCTGATCAGCAGAAATCCAGCAGTGGTCAAGATCTGGACCACAAAGTCCACAGTTGGACTTTGTCTTTATCGGCTAGAAGGAAAGGTCTTGGTTCGGATGCCATTCGCACATGAATTTATTTTTTAGAAAAGGAAACAGGCTCAGAGTGGTTAAGTGACTTGCTCGAGTTCACACTGCTGGTAGGATCAGGACCAGGACTCGAACTCTGAGAGCTCTGAGACTTGGGGGAGTCTGAGCAAAATACATTTTGTTGTGTTGCCTCTCAGCTCCAAGGAGAAGGAAGAGAAACGGGAACCACCAGACTTGCGGTGCCAGAGCTGCCAACAGTTTCACTCAGTCCTGTAAGCCCACAGGATATCAGAGCTCAAAGGGACTCTGGAGCCCACCCAGCCTCATTTGTCAATGTACAGGCTCAGAAAAGAAAGCAACTTGTTCAAGGTCACACAACAAATTGATTGAAAGGCCCAGACTTGAACTGAGATTGCCTGAATACAGACGATGCTACGATTACAGAAGCATGTCATCGTTTTCTGCTTTACTCCCTTCCTCTTAGCAAGAAACATCTGTGGCCTCTCCCTTTCAGACATGCTGAATTCCACTCTTGCCATTTCAGTCAGGAGTGTCATCTAGATTTCTTAAGTGTCACAGAGATGAACCGGGGAAACACATACATACAAAGTTCTCCTATGTATGTGTGCACAGTCCTCCGTGCTGAATGGAGGCAGAGTGAGAAGCAACACGGATGACACCAGCGGAGGCAAACTGAAATGCCGTGCCCTTTGGAATGTTCTTGAGTCATCCTTAAATCCACCCGGGTCATTATACTTTTCAATTTGTTCTCAAAAATGAGATTCCAAATTTCAGGATCTGCTTACAGCCAGATGATCATCCCTTTCCCCTGCTCGAAATACTTCAATTACTCCCTGTGACTTCAAAATGAAGTCTCAAATCCCTATCCCCCATCATCCAAGGCCACATGGAATCTGGTTTAAAACTATCTCTCGTCGCGTTGCCCACTATTTTCCCATCAGATGCTCAGTCAACCTCCAAGGTCAAATTTCTTAGGAGTGACTACTACTTCTTCAGGGCCCCAAACCTGTTATGTCTCTCTTGACAAAGCCCTCTACCCAAACGCAGATACCAGGGGATGTGTCTTTTCTTCCCTTTAGGGCAGAACCTCTTTGGTTTATTTTTGTTATCCTCACCTGGCACATGGTAGGTCTTAATAAATGCCAAGTAAATGAATGAGTGTGTGCTTGGAAAAATTACATTTCCCCTCCTTTACTCCTTGCCTGGGAAGAATCAACTACTACTGAAGAGAAAATGGGTAGTGTCTTTTGAGATTTTTCTCAGCAGGATATAAACATAATGCTCAAATAAGACAGTGAGTTGAAGAAAGTGTGACACTGCTTTATTTTTAGGATTCTTTTTTTCTTAAAGGAACACACTAAGAAGAAACACATATTAGGAGTTGAAATGATAGTTATCGACTATCTTTGTGGTGTGTGTGCACTTTGTAAGCAGCATTCATGGCTGGGGAAACAAAAGAACCTCATTGCCTGTATAATTTTGTTCCCTTCGTTTATTGCTCTAAATAGGCAAGATGTGGTTTGCATCCCTTTCGCTGCTAATGTGGTTTGCTTTGTGTTTCGGAACAAAAATAACTTGCAGTTCACATTGCTCTCCAAGGTTTCTGAAGATCTCCCCGCCCCCCCTTATGGATTCTACTCATTTGTGAACAAGATCCTCAGTGTTGCCAGCCGGGGCTCCCTCGACCCCCTACATATTAAACAGTAGATGGTGAGTCTGGTTATGTTAAATATCAGAAAATATCAATATCCTTTAGCTTTACTAGAGAATCATAAAGATGGAGAGGATCCTATTACTCTGGGCAGGAATGTGCACCAACTATCCTAGGGGTAAGGTGATGACAGCTCTTTACTGTTCACATCTTCTTCCAGGTTATTCTCCCTCTTAATTAAAAGAATCTTTCAAGATAGGTGTGAATCTTTTTAGGGCACAACTGAAAGGTTAAATGGCTTGTCCTGGAACACACAAGTTTGTCTGGAGCTGGGCCAAGAGTGAACTTTCGACCCAATGTTTTTCTCTGTGCTACAGAGAACCTCCACTTAGAGATGTAGGAAAGTCCAACTTCTTGACAATAGGAAGAAAAAGCAACTATAACCTTCCTTGATATTTTAACCTAGCTAATAATCTTCAGCTCAGAGAAAATCTTCCAAAAGTCCAAGATGGGCCCACGTGCCCGCCTGAACATGTATGCACTCATTCATCAGTCATAACCTTAAATCTGAAGCCAGGAACTAGAAAGAAATTCTCAGGGTAACGCTTTTGTCAGTCATGAAGTCTCACTTCCAGGACCAGTCGTATTTGGGGTTTATGTCTCCACTCTCACAGATGGTGGTGGTGATCTTACCCTAACCAAATGCTAAACCTGGGGGCCTTCCTTCTGCCAAATCCACCCTTTCATTGTGTCTCTCTCAGGCGTCACCATCATCCCAAAGGGACTGGGTCCCTAAACTGTTGCAACAATTAATGTTTTCTGTGTCTTTTCCATCTGCTTGCAGCCAAGTTACAAGATCTATAGGGAAAAGGCCAACCAGTTCTAATACAAGCTTGTGTAAGTTCACAAATTGGTTTCTATCACTTTCAGCCTCAAGTTAGTGATTTTTAATGATGGTAGCAGTAAGGGGACTTCTGGCCCTTTCCTAGTACTTTCATTTCCTTGCACAACTTATCCTTGGCTTCCATCTGTCCCTCCCAGCAGCTCCTCAAAGGAACAATCCTGACACTCATACCGAAGCAAACAATGGGGTTTCTGATGGTAATAAATTAATGGCCCCACTTCTTCCCTGTCTGGAGCTCAGACTCCACATGAGTGGAGGGAACTATCTCAGAAGATAGAGGAGCTCACATCTGCTAGGGGCATGTCCAGTAAGATCAGAGGAGGGCCGTTGGCAGATTCCGTTAGTTCCGTTGGGACAGCCAAGTAGCAAGTGGCAGTTAGCTTGAGCAGAGGATGCTGGGATGGATTTTCAAGTGAAGAGTTGGCCCTTAAGTTATGAGTCCAGTTAAGAGCCCAAGGAAATGGAATAGCAAGGGGAAGGGATACTCGCAAATAATGCCAAAGACTCTTGTTAGTCTTCGGCTTCCATATCCTTCCCAAAAACCTTAGCACAGGTGCTAAACAACCCAATTTTTCTGTCTCTTCCCCATCCCTCCATGGCAGGGTTTCCTGTGGATAAAGCAATAGCTGAGAAGTGGGAAAGAAAAGGAATTGTAAAAATGGCCCTAGGTCATCTACAGAAAGCTTTATTGGAGTTAAGTTCTAGACCTCTGAATCTGAGCTAGACTTGTCAGTCACAGACTGTGCCTACCCACTGGTTCAAGAATTGACAGAGGAAGTGTCTTAAGAAATGGTTATTGGGTGGATAAATAAATAGTTCATTAATTTTCATCTGAGCCTGAGAACTGCCTTCACTAGCACAAAAGTAAAGTTCTAACACCCTTAGGCCACACATAGCAGAAAAATTCCTGTCATCCCCAGGAAAAAAGTGGATAAGATGGAGTCCTAGCCAATCCAGAGAACTGCCTCCTCCTTGCCTGATTTCTCTTCCACTGTGATGGCTAAAAGTCCCATCAAAGCCAGTTATCTTGAATATAACAAGGTTATTCTTGGATCTGGCCTGTTTTTTTCTCTTACCACCCCAGGGGCATGGTGGTGACAAGCTTGGGCTCTGAAGTCAGAAAGTCCCAAGTCTGAACACTCCATCTTCCTATTCACTGTGAGACTTTGGGCGAATTACTTAACCTCTCTAAACCTCAGTTTCCTCAGTCTGTAAAATGGAGATCATATTGGGTGGAGGACTGTACATAAGGTCAGGAATATAGTTAGCACTCAATGAATGTTCATCTTTTACTCTCACACCCCACCCTATCATTCCCTTCTTTTCTCTTCCTCCCTATAACCCCAACTTATCACTGCCTAAGAACAGCCAGATGGAAGAAGTGGGAAAGAAAAATGCTCAGAAAACTGAGCATTTTTGGACAGCCCAGAAGTCATTTATGTCTGAGAGCAACATCTGTGGTTTGCCTCACTTGCCTGGACTTTTGAAAAGCACAACTGGGCTCACGCCTAGTAATCTAGCACTCTGAAAGGCCAAGGCAGGCAAATGTCTTGAGCTCAGGAGTTCGAGACCAGCCTGAGCAAGAACAAGACCCCACCTCTACTAAAAATAGAAAAAAAAAAAAAAATAGCTGGGCTTCATGGTGGGCGCTTATATCCCAGCTGCTCAGGGGGCTGAGGCAGGAGGATCACTTGAACTCAGGAATTTGAGTTGCTGTGAGCTAAACCGATGCTGTGGCACTCTAGCCTGGGGCAACAGAGGAAGACTCTGTCTCCAGAAAAAATAAAGACTAGCACAGTTGGAAGCTGGTGATGTCCATAAGCCCAGATAATTTCCAAGGAATGACAGGGGTGGGGTATATCTGAAGTAACTCCTGACCCTTTCAAAGAAGATAAGTGTTTTTCTCCCCCAGGATATCTCAAAGGGCACCTAGATTGCTGAGGCATGCTATCCAGTGAGTAATGTGACTCAGAGAGGTGTGTGACCAAGACACCTCTTAAGTCTGCAAACTGGAACAAGGCTCTTCTCAGAGTCTTAGGCCCTTCTTGTGCAAAATGAAGGGACTAGACCAGATCGTCACTGAAGAATCTTCCATGTCTAAGACATAAAGCAGGAGTGTCCAACCCTTTTTTTTTTTTTCTCCACCATACATTGGAAGAATAGGCATTGTCCTGGGCACATATTAAATACACAAACCCTAACAAAAGCTGATTAGCAAAAAAAAAAAAAGTCCATGCATACTTTTTGTAATATCCTACACCACAGATAAGCAAAAAAAAGAAAAAAAAGTCCTCTCAAAATCATTATCCAGCCCCACCCTAAAGTTTAAATGGCTCCTTTAATCAGAGTGGTCAAAGAGAAGAAAAATCCACAAAGCTTAACCTCTCAGGGGACAGTGAAAGCCAGTGACAGTGTGGTATATATAGTATGCTGTAAATGTAATAGCACAGGGCGGTGAGCTCAAGGGCCCCTCTAATTCATCCTTTGTGCCAGGCACAGCATTTGGAGCAGTGTGAAAGCTGATAGATTCCACTGTCAGCCCAGCTCTGACATTGCCCCCACAGTAAGAGAAGAACAGGGAGTCCCTGACTCTGCTCTTCTCCGGCCACCTTCCAGTTGGAAGGCAAGGTAGGAAGAAGGTCCGATGTCCTCCGTCACTGCTGCAGATTCAACAGAGTCCCTCTCTGCTCCCTCCTGTGCCCTCACCTCCAAACAGCCCCTTATTAGCTGCACTTCACCGGCAAAAGCTCTTCCTTTGCCAATTTTTGTCACTAATTCTGGTATATTGTTTACATTTGCAGGTAGGATTCAGGAGGCCCTGATTCCAATTATGTAAGAGAAAACACAGCGACTGCATTTGTGGTCAAGGAAGGCTTTGAAAAGAGCACACTTGACTTGCTATAGAGCGCTGAGAAGGGCACTCTGTGTCATGACTAATAGGCAGAAAAAAAAAACAAAAAAACAACTTCCTCAGCCATGAGGGAAGATAGGGGAGACAAGAGGGGTCTGGGCCCATGTTTTCCATCCAAGATGGGGGAAGGGAGGACAGAGACAAGCCCAAGTCCGGAGTTGTTCCCTTCAACGGTGAATATTTAGTAATGTACTTGGAAGTTGTTACATTTCTAGTGAGCCAAACCAGGATCTGATTTCCAAAATAAGTCTAAATCCAGAAGAGTTTAGGAAATGAAGGTACTTGGCGAAAAGACAGAGGCTGGAAGGTTTGCCTTCTATCAGCTGTCTGCCAGTTCCTACTAACCACAAACAATTTAAGAGAAGGAAAAGTTCCAACTAGAAAAGCCAGGGAACGGGCAGCAACTGAACGAGGCCAATCCGTCTTGAGCAGCGCCCCTCTGAGCAGGATCAACCTGGAAGAGAAAGCAGGACTCACCCTCCTCCCAGGAGGACTGAGAAAACCTCCCTGACGAACATGTGTGAAGAAGATTTCAGTGACAGCACTCTGAAAGGGAGTAACTGTCCCCTGCACCCAGGGTGGGCTGGAATGAGACCCATGTCAGGGCGGAAACACACGGACCACTGAAGCAGTCTACAGCAGACATTGAGTTTGCCGTCTGCCTAACAAGGAGGGGGCTCTGTTTCATGAGAAGGTCAGGACGGCTCTCTGAAATGAGGGGAAACAAGGCTGATACAGTGTGCACAGGAGGAAGTTTTGTTCACATTTCTGATTGGTTCAAAAAGCCAATTGTAATCTCTGGTGATTGGTTGCTGTTCCGATTTGGAGCCGCAGGAGCACCAGCACAGTTCTCGGGAAGACCCTGATCTGCTGTGTGTGACTCTGGCAGCCTGATTTCTTGGCTCCAACTCTCTCTTATCCCCAATGCCGCTTACAGACAGATCCGCAGAACTCCTAGCCACAGAGAAAGAAAGCAGCTGGGTAACTGAGTTAGCAGGTGGCTATCATTTTCTAAACAGGGAAACTAAGGCACAGAGCCCCAATCCAGTAACTTGGGGGATATATTAAAATGCTGCTGAATAAGGGGGGGAGGCAAACTAGAAAGAGCTAATCAAAAGTCAATCGTGTGGAAATAGGGTGGTAGGTTGCAAGTGATGTTTTTTATTTTCTTCTTTTCTGTACTGGTTTTCTATATTATTATGTTTCTGTATTGGTGTTCTGTAGTCTCCAAGTTGTCTACTGTGTATCGTTTTGAAATCATATGTATATGTATTTTTTTAATTTAATGTAGCAAGAATGAGATGGCTGTTGAGACAATGGTGTACTTGGTATACTTAGGAACATAAGGACTTTGTCCCAGAACAAGAATTGGAATTCAGAGCTTGTGGCAGCCCCACACTGGCTAACCTGGGGCACCATCAGGGTGGGACAGGCCTGTTCCAGAGCTCTGGGAGCATGGCAGTGCAGACCTCACTCAAGACACCAAGGAGCATCTCATCTTTTTGAGACATGCCCTCTGTGGGAAAAAAGGGGGGAGATCTTTTGTCCTGTAAAACTGGTGGTGCCACAGTCCCACTGGGACTCTATTTCTCTGGTCTATTTCATGGCACATATGGCCAGCAAGACCTGACCTTTCACCCCCTCTCCCTTATTCTGTGAGCACACAGCCACACCAAGAAAATCTCAACCTATCCTGCATTTTTGAGCCTTTGAGTTGACAGAGCCCGCAGCTTCTGTTGTGTTGTTCACCTGTTTTTCCTGCTAGGGGGTTTGGATTCTTTCTGTTGATAACATTTCTTTTTTCTCCCATTCAATCCTTCGTCAAGGGATCACAGGGTAGTGGCCCCTCTGGGTGTCTCAGCCTTCTCCCTTCCCACCCTCACTGACATCCCCACTCCAGCCCAACCCAGCTCAACCTGGGATCAGCTTCCCAACCACCCTTGACCTTTTATCTTCAACCCCGTTAGGTAATTCAGAAGGATCATCCTGGCCATTTCACAAGGAAAAACCGGGGAATAAGTAGGCTGTGCAACAATTCCCTCCTGATGCTAAGTGTGTGCTCTTGTGTCCTGACCTTCCACCTGGCACAGGACTTTTGCCTGCAGTTTCAGAGTTTCTGGAAGTCCCCTGAAAGTCTATAGACAATAATATGGATGGCAGATGTGTGAATGCTGATTTTTTTTCTTGGGAAGATCCATAGCTTTCATTATTAGATTCTCAAAAGGGTTCCTGGTCCAGAAAAATGGCCATAACGCTTTATTTAATGGCTCCATCTCCTTAATCATCCCCAAAGAAATTGTGAGGCCAGAAAAAGTGCAGCCAAGGGGAAGGTGACACTTCCTCCTTGGGGTTGGTGCATGGGGGGGAGGGGGGCAGCCCTAGATACTTGGATGTGGTCGTTGGGAAGTGTGGTTTAAAGAAGGAAGGAAAGCACCCAGCTCACAGCCAGGTTGGGCTAAACAGTTACTAAATGCCTTCTGCTCAACAGTTTATATGCATCTCTATCCAGCCTCCCAGTTCCACTGTGAGGTGGCACTTTTTATCCTCATTTTACAGATGAGGAAACAGGCTCAGAGAAGTTAAGGAACTTCCTCTGTGTCACACAGCAAGCAAGAGACAGAACAGAACTGGTTTTAGAACTAGGACTGCATGGTCAAGGGGGGTGTGTTCTTTCTAAGATATGCTCCAGCCCCGTCCCATCTCTTGTGTCACTGGGAGAACCGGCAGGACCAGGTCACAGATGTGTCTCTTAGGAGATTCAGGGTCTCATATCTTCAAAATGGAAATGCAGTCTGCCATCCTTCCCTCCACGTGTCTGGCTATTTTTCAAATAGCAATTAAAAAGGCCAGGAGGACCTGGCCAAATTCAGTTTAGCAGGCTCAACCCCACTTCCCCTCCTTGCTGACCCTCCAGCATCAGGAGAGGGGTTGGAGGAGAGCACAGCCCTTGGCCAAGCCTGTCCTCAGGATGGAGCTCAGAGAGCAGGCCAGGGCCACCATCCTCTGTGCACACTGTGGCAAGGCAAGGCCACCAGCCCTCCTGCCTGCAACTCACCACTAGGACAACAGCAGTGTCTCAATGGCTTTGTGGCGGGTGGCAGGCACACGGGGCTGAGTCAGTTCATTCTAAGGAGGACAGCATGGAAGTGGAGGCAGCACCCCTCTGAACTCACTCACCTCCCTCTGTCCTAGGGGACCTCATCCTGTTCCTCCTGCTCCCCAGGCCACCTCCAGGCCAGAGGGCACCTTCCCTGCCCTGCATCCTCCACTTCCCAGGACCTTGGGAGGGGTCACTCCCTCTGAACTCAGCCTCCCATCTGAGAAGCATCACTATCAAGGCTGCTCTCCTCTGCTCTGCTCCACCCTGTTTTCCGGGGCCCTGCACCAGAGTCCTCTTCAAGTGCCGAGCAATGAATGACTTCCTCTGTGGTCACTTCCCCTTCCTCCTGCCAGCCCCCTACACCCTCTCCTCCAAAGCGCTGGCACATAATGTGGCCTTTCATTAAAATGTGATTCATTTCCCATCAGTCTTTAAATGTTCCACTCTGAAGTGAGTAATTGTGACTTCGGGGGAGCCTTGGGGCAGCTCCCTGCCTCCTGTCTTTCCTCATACAAGGCCCTGGAAAAGTGGAAGAGGCCTGACTTGGGGCAACTGGGAAATGGGGGGGGGGGGGGGTTTGCCATGCAGGCCTCCAGGTGCAGGATGCTCTGCATCCTCAGCTAGAGGCAGGCAGGTCAGCACAGGGTAGGTTGCTGGGGCCCCAAATGGTCCCTTCCAACTCCAAGTTTGACAAGTCTATTCAGAGCCTTTGATGGCATATCTGAAGAGCTCTAATAGCATTAGGGAGCATCCAGGGAGCTTCTCCACATGCAGGCAGAGGAGCGTTTGTGGCAATGTCCCAGGACTTAGGGACATTACCAGAAAATGCTTCCTACAGGCTCTGCCCCCTGATGGGACTACTGCCTACTGTGTGGCCTCGGCCTGGGGAGAGGCTGTCCTGCCTATGCCTGTGAGCAGGCTGGGCTTAAAACCTCTTCCCCAACCCTAAGAAAGCAGCCACTGGCCATTCCTCAGACACAGGTCACCATGCTTTGTACCCTGTGACACCCCCCCCCCCCCAGCCACAAATGTCCAGACAGGACTTGGGCCAAGAGCCTGAGTGACAGCAACCACCTTGAAACTAAGCAGCAGCCTCTGAGGGCAGCTCTGCCCCAGGCTGGTCACATCCTCCCTCAGAGGGGGTTACATAGAAAAGGAAATTTAAAGAGATACTCACAGGAGGTCAAAGCAGAAGGCACAAGGTGCACTGGGGCAGGCACTGAGAGGAGAAAGAGACAGCAGGTGCCAGAGGTCATGGTGGGAGCTGGTATTTGGCAGCAGGAGCTCATTACACATTGCCTGTTTCCTCCCAGATCCTTACAATAAAGCCCATTCCTTGAGGTGACCTGAGGATATCCCTGCTTCTTGATACCTGAAAGAGGCCCTGGGGAGTGTGCTGAGGGCTGCCCGAGGCACCCTACAAGGAGCACCTAAGACAGAGCCCCACCAGAGGTAGAATTATACTCAGTCTCCAAGGAAGGCACCAAAACCCAGGCTTGCGTATGGGGCTGAGAAATGGACATACAGACAACAGGATGAGGACAGGTCACGTCAGGACACAAACCACAGGACACATGAACTATGCCAGTAGGGGGGACAGGGACACAAAGCCAGAGCGGCTGGGCCCTAACACCCAGGGGAAGTTCAGGGACTCAGCTGTTGGACTAGTTAGAACAAGGCACAGCAGCACTTTGGGGGTGAGCTGGAGAATTCCGCTCCCAAGGTGCCCCATGACTCTGTGCTCACCAGCTCTTGGCCCTAACACATCACTCCCAGTCTGATGTCCAGCTCACACTGGTGCGTGTAAAGGAGAGGCTGGATTCTCTCCACAGGAAGTAGTGTCCTTGAGGCCAGAAGCCATATCTCAAACCCCTTGACAGTCCCAGCAGAAGTGGCCTCCAAACGACTCACCTAGGCTTGCCAGGGGCTGGCCTTGGAGTCTGTTTCCCCGTGAACTCCCTTGCCTGCTGCCTGCAGACACCCAGCTGGCATTTGCAAGCCACCATCCTTGGTGATCTGCTGCTGGGCTCCCTAAATGACCCCTGAGACCACAGGAGGGGGCCCCAGAAGTCCTAGAGAGGATCTTTAATCATATCATGCCTATAAAAAAAAGGAGACAGGACTAGACTGAGGAGTTCACCAACAGTGAAATGTGCCAACAAAAATTAAAAATGGCTCACTTTGAGCACAACAAGGGACGTGTGTTATTATAAACACCACACAGAGCAGCTGGGCACATCCAGGGGTGGGAGAAAGAGCACTGGACTGGGAGTCAGAAGACCTTAGTTCTGGGTCTGGTTCTGACACAACTAGCTGTGAGACTTTGGTTCGTCCCCTCCTTCCTCTGCTCTAAGTATGCTTGTCTGTCTGCAAAAAGAAGAGGCTAGAATAGATAGTCTCTCAGGGCCCTTCCAGCCTAAAATCGGAAGCCAAGACCATTTCCTTGGCAATTCGTGAGCCAGTCAGGTAAACAGAGCTCCTGAGCTTTCACAGCTGACTCCCGCAGGAGTTTCGGTTCCCACTCAAAGTGTTAATTAAACAACATTGGTGTAGATCAGAATTTGGTCTACCCAAAATTCTTCCAGGGCCCAGCACCGTCGAAATTATTTTCATAATAAAGATGTTATTTGCCTTTGCCACTGTGTTGACATTGCACGCGTGTTGCAAAAACAAGGGTGGGTAAAGGGTTCTGTCTTCCTCGCAGGCATTGTATTCTTCATAGCCGAGTGCTGCAGGAGAAAAGGAAAGCTGGTTTCACATAAAAATGTCCTTGGTGAAGCAGGAAACATTTTTAATTTTATTGAATCTCAACTCTTAAATACACTTATTAAAATATTCTCTTGTGACAATAAAAAGTATACATAAAACCCTTGGGTTGCATATTAAAGAAGAGTGGGTGTCTTGAGGAAAGGCACTGTGCACTTGTTTGAGTTGCAGGATAAACTAACCTCTTTTTGCATGAAATGTTATTTTTACTCAGAAGAACAATTTATTGTCTACAGTTGTGTAGACTTGGGTGTTTGAGAGACATTTTCTCAAAACCAAGTGAGCCGGTCACTTCAAGGAAGACAGTCATTAGCATTTTTTGCTGGTGATAAAATCTGAACTTTGAAGATGAAATGAGAATTTTAGAAAACTTTCACCTTCTATGGTGACCTCTTCATAGCATCTCAGAACTTCAAAATATTTCTAATAGAATTAACAAATATAATTTCTCTTATATTGTATAACATGATGTATCAACACTTAAGAAATCTGCCTATTTTCCAGATGACTGGTGTATGATGTTACAAAATCTCACAGGATAAAAGATCCATTCAAGGTCAAAGATAAACCAGTACATTTTAATGTACAGACCAATACATTTTCTTGACACAGTTTCAAATTCTGCGTTGCATCTAATCTTTAAGAAACCACCACTTGCTGAGTTTTGGTGTCATATCAAAGAAGAATATACACAATTACCCTAACAAGTTATTATAACACTTCTCCCTTTTCTGGCTATATTTCTGTGCAAAGCTGTATTTTCCTTATATGCTTCAACCGAAACAACTTACTGCAACAGATTGAATGTTGCAGGTATAAGCAGATGTAAGAATCCAGCTGTCTTCTATTAATAAGACATTTAAAATATTTGCAAAGTAATACAACAGTGGCTTTCATTCCTGATGATGTGGTTGTCTCCCTCCCACAGCCCAGGGGAAGTAGGCAATTGTTTAGTTGTCCTACCTGGGAGGAAGGGGGTACTTCTAACATCTCGTGTGCAGAGGCCATGGAGGCAGGTGACTATCTGCAGTGCACTAGAGAGATTCCTACAACAAAGAATTATCTAGTCCAAAATTTCAATAATGCCAAGGTTGAGAAGTCCTGATACAAGTACATGATACTTGTATTAGCGTGTGTTAAAAATTATCATTATTTTTAAATGATTTAATAGTTCTTAAAGTTTTCCCATTTTAACTTGTAAAATTATCAATAGATATAACCCACATAAACAAAAGCTCTCTGGTGTCCTCAGTAACTTTGCAGTTTACAAAGAGTCTGAGTCCAGAAAGTTTAGGAGAGTGTATTGTCCTGAGGTGGACAATAGAGCAAAGAGATTGCAAGACTGAACGTACTGAGCACGATCACCTTAAGAAGTTATTACAACACTTCTCCCTTTTCCAGCTATATCTCTGTACAAAGATACAGAAAATGTCGTGGCTGGTGTGCCCGTGGGCCTGCAGGAAGGTGAGGTATATAGAGGCCAGCACAGATGTAAACAGCACCAACTCAGGCGCAGATTCCATGTCAGGGTTTGTGATGACTTCGAGGAATGCAAACATGATGAAAATGTGTTCACTATTCCCAGGAAGCTTACTGTCTAGAAGGGAAGAGAGACACGGTTGAAATTCTACTTAAAATATGGGTAGGAAAAAAGGAAATATATGCACCAGATATTGGGGAGGGGAGCTCAGGGTAAGGGATTGGGATGGAGCATGGAGCACAGGCCCGAGGAAGGCTTTCTGGAGAAAGGGAAGTCTGTAGGACCAGCAGGGAGAGGCATTACAGAGGGGAGTGTCCACCAGCGGGAGCAGTTCATGCAAAGGCCCACAGTCAGAAAACAGAAGATGTGAAAGGTGGCTGAGAAAATGAAAAACAGACTAGATGTGCCACCCCTCCCCCAAACAAGTAAGTGTAAGGTACCCAATAAAATTGGTATTTTTAAAAAATTAAGAAATAGCAGCTCTGATAACATGAAATATCTGTTCTGTTTGTAGAAGCAAATAAGCTAGTTCATAATTTAAATAGACCTGTACAAAGTACCTGTTTTAGAAAACGAAAACGAGGCTTTGCTCTTATATCTTATAAAGTGCAATGCTCCTACAATCTTCTTTCCTTTTAGGCACTTTTCTGCCTTTGCTCTGGCTTATAAGGACTGCTCAGAATGATGATCTTGGGTGAACAAATCCTTGGGGGCCAGAAGAGGAGGAAAGGCTACTCCCTTAAGGCTCATCTGAGTGAACCCCAGGAATTCACTCTGCGTGGTGCAGAAAAGTGTTAAGTGGCCAGCTCGTGAGGCGGCATGTGAAATTGTTTTTCCCACCAAAGGAGTCGGTCAGGGTGGTTGAATGTTCACATCAGAAGCAGCGGATCAGCACCACTCTGAACACCAGAGGCTGCGCGCTATTTGAAAGCACACTGGGATGGGGGGGTCGCTGCTAGTTATGTCAATGGAAGAGGACAGGGAAGAGAAAAGGTGAACATTTTCTGATAGTAATCAATGCCCACACTTTCACCGACAGCCTTCATCAAAGGTAGAACTGATCCAAAGACACTCTGGCGTTTGCCCAGGGCCCCTGAAGAGGACCTGCCCTTCCCAGCAGTCACTGGGAGGGGGCAGAAGAAGCCCATCTGACACACAGCACTTCCAATAGAAGTCTGATTGAAACCATCTCAAAGAGGGCTAGCCGAGGCAGTGCAGCCCGGCAAGACCCTGGGGGACTGAGGTGGCAGGAGGGCACCCAGCCAGCCATGAGATTCTGCGGGTCAGGGTGATCTACAAACAGGAGTAAGACACTGTCGGGAGAAGCTGGGGGCTCAGCTCGTGTTGAAATGGAAGTCTCAGAGCAGACCAGGACACATTGTGAAGGAGAGATGACGGAGTGGAGAGAGGGGAGGTAGTCCATACTGGCAAGCTAAATATAAAGGATCTTACTCTTAGTAGGGACTTGAGCTTAAACCCTCTTGCCAGTAATCCAGTGGTCTAGGGTCACTCAAGGGGCCTTGTGGACATCAATGGACCAAGGGACGGGAAGGCAGTGGAGGGTGGCTGGGGGGAAGTGGCCCACATGTCCCCGAGGGAGCCAAGGCTTTTCCTCTCCTCACAGCCAGGATGCTGTAGGAGGTCTGATGGTGAAGTCAGATCTCTAAATCCAAGTAGAATCACATGGGCACCCTGCCCATCAAAGGAGCCCCAAGCTAGGTGCCTCCAAGATGGCCTCACAGCTGACCCCAGTGACTCTACCCTGGTGTGCGGTCCACCATTGCAAACAAGTAGGTGCCTGCTCCACCAGCTGATGTGCAGTCTGCACACATCCTATAACATATGCATGTCATTGGAGATCACTTCAGATATTTTTTCAGAACTAACAACTGTGTGCAGAAGCTGTTCCCTCAGCCTTTTCTCTTTTATGCCTTTTAAGCCCATCAGGCAAGTGAATTGATCTGATCAGCATTGTCCTGCTCACTCTGGAGTAACCCTGAAGGCTGGCTATTTACACAGGCCACCAAAAGTCAGTAGCTGCAACACCAAACCTGTGATATAAAGCTAACTGTGCCAGGCACTGTTCGAAGCTCTTTACAAATATTAGCTCATTTAACTAGCAATAGCTGATGTGCTATTTGATAAGCAACTTATATCAGTAAAGTGAATTACCTGTGTCTGGTGACCAATAATAAAACAAAAAGGTTATGGCGTGAACCCACCACCCTCCCAGGTGAGGCAGCACCAGGCCACCTGCCCCAGACACCTGCTCTCAGACATATGAGACAATGCAGATTGACTCTGGATTTATTATTTGCTCTCTTGATCTGAATAAAAGCGGGAATGGGAGGACCCCCAACCCGAGAGGCTCTCTCAAAACCACAGTTCCAAATCACCTTTCATGCTTCCCTCACAATCTCTCCTTCCCACCAGTCATTCATTTCTGTAGCACAAAGTCCTCCCTCCCCCCACTTTCCCTAACCTCTCCCAAAGGGAACAGGAGGTGCGCAGGTGGTTGTGCTCCAAGTGACGTGAACTCGGATTACCCTCTGTTTTTTCTCTGCAGTGCTGTAGCTCAAGCATTGTCTGCTCTGGGCCACCAAGAGGGGCACGTTCAGGGCAATCCCAGGTGCCCTTTACTCGGCTTGGCCAGAGGCCCTCCCTGCACTCTGGCCCCCGCCTGCCCTGAAGACGGCAAACCCACCACTGAAATGCCTGGCTTTTGCCCTACTCTTGTCTCATGATGGCTAGTGACCTGTACAGTTTCTCCTAAATGTACCAGCTCAGCTCCTTAAATAGGCAGGACCTTGATGCCTCCCCCTTCCCCTGTCATATAGACTTGACCTCTAAATGTCTCCTCTAATGGAGAATTTCACTGAACATTTACTGATCACAAAACATGCCAAGAAAGAACTGAGAATAAATCTAGGTTTTGCAAAAAGAATGAAAGTGGGTGACTTTGGAGGAAATCTACTTGCCCTGTCCTCCCAATCCTGCCTTAGCAAGGCTTGTTCCAGGGATACTGAAGACAGTGGTCCCAAGGCAGTTACCCAGGGTCCCCATTCCCTAAGAGTCCTACAGGTCAATTAGAACAGAAAGCAAGATGGCAAAGTGAGACTGCAGATGATGTCTTGTTTAGAGGAATGAGGGTCAAGACATTGCCCATAGGATAGGAGCATCTACTAAGCATCTGGGAATAGGACTTGAGTTAATTTATAATAGTTGACCAAAAGCCCCATAGCTCATCTGATAAAAAAGGAAATTAACCCAAATCCTCATCTGCGTTCCAGGCTAAGAGAAAATAGGGCAATGAACCTCATTACAGGCCATTTCGGCACACGCGCAGAAATTTGTGAAAACCCTTTGATCACCTTGTACATTATATATGGAAAATATAACTGGGGGTGCAATAGAACAAATAGTGAGAGGAGCCCGAGATTAGGTCAAAAGAGATGATGCTTAAGCTGAAATCAGACAGGTAAAAGGAAATTCATTATCTTTTGGGAGACATGTATTGCAGAAGAAGGAGCAGTCTGTAAGGCAGCAACAAACTTGGGGAACAGATGCGAAAGCACTGTGCCCAAAGCACACCATGTTGGGGCAGGGCGAGGGCAGTGCTGACAAAGTCATCCAGGGCCCGGCCTGTCCAGACTTCCACCGAGAGAAGTCGGATTTTGTTGCAAATCTGATGGACAGCTCTTAGGAGGTTTTTAACCAGGAAGATGTGATCAAGTTACGTTTAGAAAGATAACACCAGATGGTCTACGGAACCCACCCTGAGACAGGAGGACTGATAATAGTGGGCCACCAGAGTGCCATAGGCCAGAAATGGTGGTGGCTTTGACCAGGCCAGAGGGAGCAGAGAGGGAGGAGCTGCATTGATCGGGGAGTGTCGTCCCGACCAGATTTTACGGAAGGCTGGGTGTGAATTAAACAGGAGAACAGAGTTGAGGATGGACCACTAGGGTTTGACTTGAGTGACTCTGTGTGGGTGGTGGGGCCATTTAATCAGAAAAGGAGGTAAAGCAGTCATTAAGAATGCTGTTTTGGAGCCTATAGTTCCACAGTCCCAGCTGAAGCAGGATGATCATCTAAGCTCAGGAGTTTGAGGCTTGAGGCTGCAGCGGACTATTGAAAACTTGTTTGTTTAAAAAAAAAAAAAAAAGGCAAGAAAAGAACCCTTACAGTCAGGAATTGGCCATTTCAATGAGGTTTCAAGCTCCACTGGGAAAAGTCTTGAAACATCAGCCGCACCCACAGTGTTATACGCTATCATCAAGGTCAGCAAACAGCGGCTTTGTCCTTGGGTCACTCATGGACCCACTCATGCCACAAACACACATGTGTTCCAGAAGGAAGATGTGCACATCCTTCAATCTCTAGAACAGCAGTTCTCAACCTGCGGGTCGCGGCCCCTCTATGGATTGGACGACCCTTTCACAGGGGTCGCCTAAATACATCCTGCATATCAGATATTTACATTACGATTCACAACAGTAGCAAAATTACAGTTATGACATAGCAATGAAAATAATTTTATGGTTTGGGGGTGACCACAACATGAAGAACTGTAATAAAGGGTCACGGCATTAGGAAGGTTGAAAACCACTGTTCTAGAATAACAACCTACAGAGGCCTGTAGATCCAGAATCTGACATTTTGCTTTTTAAAAACTACCTTTTTGACTAGACAGAGACACAGGAAAATACAAATGAGTCCATGGCCTGAGCAAATGCATCCAAGGGTGGCCCCAGCCCAGGCTCCGTGGCCTCACCCCTGCTCCAGGCTCAGCCCCGGCATCACCCTGCCCTTGCAGCCTAGACGGGAAGTTTGTATTTTGTGTTCCAAGAAGTCAAGCGGCCACACCAGGAGGGGTTTGGCTGTTCACACGGGAGGGGCAGTGACAGGAGAGGATGTGAGAGGAGGCTGGACAGGAGCCCAGGCCGGAGCTGCCAACCAGCCAGGTCTCCTTTTCCTCACCTCCCTGCACAGAGTTCTGGAGGGAGCCTCTGAAACATTATTTTCCTCTATGTCTTGGTTTTTGATTCTTTCTCATTTTCAACTTTGTGTTCCTGCCTTTTCTGTTCAGGGGAAAAATACTAGCCACCCTATAATTAGCCTCTTGATTACATTACCAAGCCTTCAGATTTTCTGAATTCTAAAACATTTTGTTACCATACTATTTCCATTGCTCTTCTTTCCTTGGGTCCCTTTTTTCCATCTCTAACTTTTTTAGCTGGATGTTGAATTGTCCGATTCATTTTTACACTTTCATTTTTAGCTATGTTAATTAAACGCTATGAGTTTTCCTTGTGGGTAACATTCATGCCAAGATTTTGAAGCGTCGTGTTTCTCATTGTTCGTATTTTCTAAATGATTGTTCGCTTTGGGCCTTGGGGATTCACTGATCCAAAGTTTGTGGAGGGGAGCCTTGAGATTTCTGCAGTTGCTGTTTTTACTTTAATTTTTGTTACCTGTTTCTAAATTTACTGCAATGTGATTGTAGAAAATGAACTTCAACAGAACATCTTCTATTTCAAATAATTTTGAGGTCTACTTTGTAGTCCAAAGGTTAATTTTGAGAAATGGTCCATGGTCACCGAAAGCTAAATATCACCTTTGTTAAATATTTTGATTACATTGCACAGATATTCGACTTCCACCAGAGGTTTAAACTCTTATAATGGAACCATCTGCTGAGCAGCAAAGCATCATGTGTGTGACTATTGGGGGAAAGTCAAGAGTCTCTGGATGGCTTTATCCCTTTATCATTCATTCCACAGACATGTGGAGCACTGAGCACCCACCACTCTATGCCTGCCCTTCATTGGCCCTGGGGAGACACGGGTGATGAGGCCCAGTTTTTATAGGTTGACATGTGCTTGCCACATGGGCCATGGACAGAGGCTTTCCCGGTAGAAGAAACAGGAAGTACAGAGAGTGGGGAGGTTGGTTGCTCTGGAAATAGGGAATGCTGAGCAGGGTTGGTTGACTTCCAAGTCCTTATCGTTTTCTGTCCTCGACACTCTCTGCAGGGGTGTTCTGCCCTAGTTGCTTGGTACAGGCTTGGTTCTGGGTGAAATTCTGCTGAGTGATCTCCCTGACCGTTGTAATTCAGAAGGCCACAATGGCTACAAGGTGCTCTGTGGCAACCCAGAGCCCTCCAGAGGAACTTTGTCATGCTATAAACCCGTTCTGTTGGTGAGCCCAAAAGACACTGCAGTTTTGTGGAATACGTACTTGATAATGACATCTAGTCTTTCTCTTTAGATATCAATGACAGATGGTGGAGTGTGTCATGATTCTTTTTGTGTTAACAGTGTTTTTGATTTTAGACAGAACTTTTCAGTTGGTGAAAGAAAGACTTTCTGTACAGAGAGATGAATTTGTTGTTAGCAGTTAGTTCAGCAATAGTTCCAGTAAAATGCTAAACTCTCCCCAAGTTTCACCCTGAAATGGAAAAAAGATGAAAGCCCGGAAGTGCCCAATGCCCTGGACACACCCAACCTGGTGATCTGGTGCATCATATCTGCTCGCAGCCAGTGAGCTGTGGACAGAAAACTTTAGTGGCTCAGATGAAGAAGAGCACATGTCTGTTACTTCAAGAAAGATCCAAGTTCTGAAAGAAGAAAGCAAATCCTTCAGCACTCAAGTGGAAGAGGCTAAACCATACTTTAATTTTTGCCGGGGTTTTTTGTTGTTTTTGTTTGCTTTTTGTGTGTGTGTGGAGACAGAGTCTCACACAGTTGCCCTGGGATTAAGTGCTGTGGTGTCACAGCTCACAGCAACCTCAAATCCTTGGGCTCAGCCTCCCAAGAAGTTGGGACTACAGGCGCCCACTACAACACCTAGCGATTTTTAAAGACAGGGCCTTCCTCTTGCTCAGGCTGGTCTGGAACTCCAGAGCTCAAGCAATCCACCTGCTTCGGCCTTCCAGAGTGCTGTGACTATAGGTGTGAGCCACTGCGCCCAACCTCATACTTCCAATTAGAGCAGCTATTGTCACCTTTATTAAAGGCAACTGAAGAAATACTTGAAGTCTCCATTCTGTTCTGTAGGACCATCTGGAAAGGTAGATGAAACCCCTGTCAGAACATTTGCTAAAGATAAACTATCTGGCAGCACCTGTGAGAGATGAGACCCTGGCTGACAACTTGGAATCAGGAGATGGAAACCATGTTGAGGATGGAGTCAGGAGGAAAATGACTGATGTTGCAAAGTCAAGGGCGCCATCTAAACCCCCAAGAGGGAGAGAAAAATCGATTCTACCCTGACACTGCTAGAGAACAGAAAAGCCACCTCTTTAATAGAGGCTGAGCAAGGCTCTATTAGAAGTCCAGATCAGACATCTCAGGAGAGAGTAAATGAAGTGACTTTTAAGAGAAAGAAATGGAGCTTCTCAGGATATTAGCTGTCAAAGCAGATCATGACTTGGAGTAAGGGAGGTTCAGGAGCAAGTGACAAGATGAGCCTTGCAGAGGAAGGCTGGAGACCTACAGAAAGTGATTTCAAGAACTTGAGAAAAGCTGGAAAAAAGAAACATTTCTTCTTCCCAAAGCCAGATTCTGTCCCTGGTACTAAAAGCTCTTGATAGAGGGCTGCAAATCTGAGAAAAAGAGTAACTGAAACAGTGATTAAAGTCAAGCTTCGAGAACCCCCAAATTCTTCTTTCTATAACTTTTACCTGACTTCTGAAAAGGATTCCAGGGAGACTATCACCCCAAAAAGACTGCTCAATAACCACCTGAACCACATCTTCACCCTTCTCTGGTTGGATATCTCCACCAATAAAAATAATAAAACCACACCCCCATATGGCTGTATATTTCCTTATATATAAATTATATGTATGTACTTAAATAGTCATCATAAAACAAAATACTTTTAAAAGGTGATGTGAAAATAAAGTTCTTAACATATTTAACTTTAGTTATTAATTATATTAAAAAGTCTGCCCTTATTAAAATATTATCCCTAATCATATTTTTAGTGAGAGCAATGTGGTACCATTTACACCACTTTTTAAAATCTTGGAATTATACTATACATCAGTTCAAATAATTCAAAGATCAGACTTTTGCTACATCAATCCAAAGGTTTCCTTTATTTCTATGCTTGCTTTTAATGATTGTCAGAGCTGAAAAAGTTAACCACACAAAGGTACAATGGGACGAGAGGAAGTGAACCCAGGTCTTTAGAGGACTGGGCGTTTTAATGCAAATTCTTGTCTGATCCAATTAGATCTTCATTGTTTTACCGAGTAATGACTGACAGATTTTTCCTGGTGTAGAAGGAGGGTTGATTCTGCCATCTTCTTGCTGCCTCCCTGTCCTTGCATAATTATTGTTACCTCCCACCCACCCATTTCTTTACAGGAATCCATTTTGCCAGAGTCAGTTTGGTTCAAATCAGATAATACATTTTAATAGGACACAGGTAAATCAGCTGCAAAACCTGGCCTTAGCTGAAACTAACAAACTAGTCAGGACAGCCCAGTCAACGCTTTTGCCCAGTGAACTTTCCCGTCCCTCAGTAACATGAATTTGACGTGACTGGCTGTCATAGGGCACCAGGGATTATCCAGATTGATTTTTTAAAAGATAAAATAATTATCGGTAGAACATGTAATATCTTCATTTTGCACCTCCATGGTTTGTATGGACACCTTAAGGCAGAGACCAACCTATTTGTTTTCCAGAGGCAGAAAAAGGAGGCACAGAGAAATAGCGACTTGCTCCAGGTCCCATGATTAAACAAACGTTACATCGGGGATCGGAGCCCCCGGGACCTAACACTCCGTCCATACCCCCCCCCCCCCCGTGGTGCATGACCAAGGCTGTCCTCTCCACTTCCAGCCTGCTTCAGACCCCTGATTCCCATGGAATACAATGAATGCTCCAGAATTAAGGCAACGGTTTCACACTTTCGAGCAAATGGGTGGGTGAGAGTGAATTTACCCAGCAATAAAGGCAGTATAGAAGGCACCATTTGGGGGCTGCCATCAGATTAAGGCTGGGGCCCATCGCATCACCCCCACCTTTGACTCTCAGGTGAACCACTCTTGAGTCAAAAGGTAACAATAGTTGCTGTAATGGGAAGTTGTAACAAGGAATTAGTAACTATTGAAAAGCACATGAGATGACAGTAATTGCTGAGGCTGAAGGTAATGGTGAGCTAGCAGAAGAGTTCCATGCTAATGAGTTCACCAGGAAGGACACTGGGATAAAAGCTGAGAAAGGGTAGAAAGGGTAAGTTTCAGGCTTTAAAGATATGAAGAAGCTATTAAAAGATACATTAACTTTGTTTGTTTTCAGTGAATCAGAATAGCAGACAACACAGCCACCAGGTGTGTCAACAGCGGCACCCAGGAGCCCCCTCCACTGAGACCAGCGGGAGCCGGGAGTGACAGGGAGGGAAAAGACCATCTGGGGCAGCGTTCACCAGACGTTTGGATTTTACAGATCATTAAACGTCTAAAAATTTGGGACTCCGAATAGGGTTGCCTATTCTTCAATCTGTCCAAATAAGGAAATAAGGATAAACAGATGGAGGAAGCTCACAAATGTAAGACGTAAATGTATTAAAGCTTAAGTGAAAACAAATCATACAGATGTAGGAAAAAATGTAGAATTAGATTTATTTTTTACCCCTTTTGTTATTTAGATTGCAAGAAGAATTAAATGTGAATACATCAAAATGGAAACAGAAAAGCATTTTCCTTAGGGGTCAGCATTTTTTTTAGAATACAAAATACCTTTCGGATCAATATGAAAGACATTAACATACAGTGTAAATAGAGGCAAAATTCTTGTGCAGAAAAATCAGAGAAATTAATTTAAAATATTGCTGAAAATTAAATGCTTCCATTTGGAAAAAAAAAAAAAAAGAAATTAAGGAAAATGACCATTATTTTTTAAAAGGACATTTTAATGCCAAAAAAGGAATCTCTGAACCTCAAGGTTAAAGAAGATCACCACTGGCTCCGCGCGTGTAGCACAGTGGTTACGGCGCTGGCCACAAGCACTGAGGGTGGTGGATTTGAACTCAGCCCAGGCCAGCCAAACAATGACAACTGCAACAACAACAAAAAATAGCCAGGTGTTGTAGTGGGTGCCTGTAGTCCCAGCTACTTGGGAAGCTGAGGCAAGAGAATTGCTAGCCCAAGAGTCTGAGGTTGCTGTGAGCTGTGACACTACAGCATTCTACTGAGTGCGACATAGTGAGACTGTCTCAAAAAAAAAAAAAAAAAAAGGAAAAGGACATCACCATGAATCGAATATTCTTAGCTTTATGAAAATTAACCACTCTGTTCTGATTGTTTCTCATTTCACCATGGACCAATAACTAATCTGACCATTCTGTGGATCACTATTTAAACCACTGACCTATAAAATTCTGGGTAAATAGAGAAGCCTGTGCAAACTGGTTGAGGGGACCTAATCTCAAATACTCAGTATCGTTAGGACACCAAAGGGATGGCCTTGGAGCCTCCCAGGAGAACAAGTGAGAAGCCTGTGGGGTTCCCCACCCCACAACCCTCCACCCCTGGACCCTAGAAAAACGAGGCTATACCAGAAGGCCAAGCCAAGATCTTGGTGGGTGGCCATGCCAGCCTGTGAGAGTAGGTGTGGTAAGAAGAGTGCCCTGCCTTGGAGGGCAGCAAACTGTCATCAAGGGCTGACAACCAGAGGAAGCAGACGGACCAAGGTACTTGAGAGTTATAATTGCAGAGCACTGAGACAATCTAGGAAAGTGACAATCACAGTCCTTAAGGAGAACTGTCAGTGGCTGTGGTTTCTTCACACAAGCGGTGGCAATGGCTGCTGCCCACCAGCCACACGGCAGAGGATAGGCAAGGTGTCTGCATGACTAAGTTGAGCAGGGTCCTTGCATGAGGACCTTGCTTAAGGCCTCTCCATTTAAGCCACCGCCCTCCACTTCTCTGAACACAACGCCCCCGCCAAGGATAAGCAGGAGCCCTCCAAGGTGTGCCACTCACAGAGAGAGCAGAGTCAGGGAGCCACCCCCTTCCCAGAACCACGGAGATTTCCTCAGGCCCTACCCTCAAAGGAGGCCCTGCTAAGGTCTGCAGCTGTTTCAGACTTGGAATGAGCTGGATCTGCATTTCTACAATGACTTCCACCCTGGAGCCCTAGACCCCGTGGAGTCTCATTCTTAAATTCCAGGAGGAGGCATTCTGGCAAGATGCAGAAAGACTAGAGTAAGTTAACGGGGCACTCTCTGTGTGCCGGGCCTCGCTGCATCACTGCGCACTGCGTGTGCCTCCATTTTGCTGCTGAAGACATTGAAGCGAGAGGAGCTGACAGAATGTCCCTGGGTCACGCGGGAAGTGGCCAAAGCTGAGATTCTAATTCATATCTGTCCACTCCTGAAGACCTCATTTTAGGTACACTGCACTCCCAGAAAGAGTAGCTGAGAAGACAAGAAAAAGCTACAAACAGCCTGAACATACATCAAAAAGAATATGATTAAGTTCCGCAATACCCGGCCTATGGAACTGTGCACAGCTATTATAAAGAGATGAGCTCGATGAACTGGATTAGCCAAGAAACTTTCAATGTTAAATGGTTAAGGAAGGAGGGAAGAAAATTTCAGAAAATATACATCATAATATTGCATTTTTCTTTTGACAAATGTCCTTCATATGCAAATATGTTTGTAGCAGCGTCAAAAAAACGTATGGAAGGCTATAGAGTAAATTCAATGTTGACTTTGAGATGAAGGACATGACGTTGAGGGTGGCAGGGGGATGACCTTCCTGTGTGCCATTTGAATTATTAAGACAAGAATATTTCATTTTTAGAGTTTAAAAGAAAGAAGACCCTCGTTTTTGTGTACATTGGTTACAAAGCAGGAGGTGAATAAATGAACTGAACCAAGTTGAACCTACCAAACTCTACTCACCCACTGGGACTCCCCACCAGCTGGACAGGCCGCCCAGTAGCAGGGATGTGGAGCCTGTGCTTCCAAAGATAAAGGGTCCCTCTGCCACCCAGGCAAGGGCACCAGCAGAGGGAAAGGACAGCCTTGCCTGCTGGATCCATTTCCCTGTCACCCGGGGCCTTGATGCTGCTGGGGAGATGCTGCAATCGATTGGCTGGAAATAACTTCACCTTGATGTTTAACCGACTCATGGCTTTTGCATTTCCAGGCAGCACAATCATATTTGCAGCCCCATAACCCAATTATGGCCACGCACCCAGCCGAAACTTCTCAACGCAAAAGGGGATAGCTGAGCCCAGCCGGATACATTTCTGCCTCCTCCTGGAAAAATCAGTGGTGGCATGAAATCTTTAGTCTATTAATAGAGATCTCCTGCACTCTGACAATAGCAGCTCATGGAAAAAAAAAAAATTAAAAAATGAAAGAAAAGAAAGCCGCTATCCGAGTTCTGATGGATGAAACCAGAATTTTATCACAGTAGCTCAGCCCCTGGCTTACTTGAGGCTGCTGGTGCTAAAAAGATGGGGAGCTTTTGCCTTTCAAAGACAGGAACTTGAAAGTCACCCAGGGTTTCTGTGGCAACTGTATTAAGGTGTTTTAAAAGCAAGTGTGTATCAAAAACGAATGTGATGGAAACACAGCAACAAGAAATGCAAAGTATTTCTCCAGGACTTGGAGGTGGACACAGGGCATGATTGGATCCTAATCATCCACACTGAAGCACGAAGGGGGAGGGGAGCTCTTGACTTGTTTCATAGGTGGGTAGAGGAGGGGCCCAGCAAAGTGCACCCAAAGGCCTGGGTCACTGGAGGCCAGGCCTTCGCCAACCACACCACGAGAGTGAACGCTCCCTCCCGAACACGCACCATCTCCCCCAGCACCCAGATTGCTCCTCTGTTTCCTTGCTGACATGAGGTATCATGTTGGACCAATCCTTCAATTTCCTATAGACAAACTATAATGAGCGTAGGAAAGGACCCACAAACCGGGGAGGTTCAGAGGAGCTGCAGGTAGAAACACTCAACATTGTCACATTTTGAAAGCATTTCTGCCTGTTGGACTTTTATCGACCTCACCAGCCACCCCCCTCTTCCCTTGAGGAGTAAGAAGACCCAGTTTTTTTCCGTTTAATACACAAGGAGACTCAAACAGCTGGGCATGGGTGGAGCCAAGGCTAGAAGCTCTTTTTTCCCCCAGCCCCATCGTCTTTCTGTAGTACTTAAAGGGCAAAGCAAAGAGAACTTAGCTCTGAGATGCCTCTACTTGTGAGACTTTTGCCTGGCCTGAGAGTGAGGAATTCCACAGAGCCACAGCAGTCAAGCACCATGTCAGGGACACCTCGTCCTCCTGGAGGCCCTCCAATCAGTCCTGCCCTTTTTGTGTGTGTATGAGACAAAGTCTCAGTAAGTCACCCTCGGTAGAGTGTCGTGGCATCACAGCTCACAGCAACCTCAAACTCTTGGGCTTAAGCGATTCTCTGGCCTCAGCCTCCCAAGTAGCTGGGACTAAAGGAGCCCACCACAATCCCTAGCTATATTTTAGAGACAGGGGTCTCGCTTTTGCTCAGGCTGGTCTTGAACTCCTGAGCTCAAGCCATCTATCCGCATCAGCCTCCCAAGTGCTAGATTAGAGATGTGAGCCACCGCACCCAGCCAATCCTGCCCTTTTATAGTGGCTGCATGTAAACCCTCGCACCCTCGCACCCAGTCTAAGCTGGAATCTGAGTTTAAAAAGAAAAAAAGACCCTTCCTTTCAGCCAGAGACGCCACCTTCATAAAATGATGAGCAAAAAGGGAGAGGAGAGGCACCCCATTTCTAAAGGCTCCAGGCCTTTGAGAAAACAAATTGGAGGTATTTCTTTGGCCACATACATGCCAATCTACAAGAAAGGTGATATTGCCGACATGAAAGGAATGTGTACTATTCAAAAAGGCATGCCACACAGATCTCACCATGACAAAACTGGAAGAGTCTGCAGTGTCACCCAGCATAATGTTGGCATTGTTGTAAACAAACAAGTTAAGGGCAAGATTCTTGCCAAAGCGACCAAAGTGCGTACGGAGCATATTACACGCTCTAAGAGGTGAACAAGCTTCCTGAAATACACAGAGGAAAAATGATCAGAAAGAAGGAAGCCGAAGGGAAAGGTACCTGGGTTCACGTGAAGCTCCAGCTGGCTCTACCCAGACAAGCACACTTTGTGAGAACACCTGGAAAGGAGCCTGAGCTGCTGGAACTTATTCCCTATGAATTCACAGCATAATGGGTGTAAAGACTAAAAGAGTACTGTAAATAAATAAATAAATACATATCATGGAATATAGGTTCACCATCCTCCCAACACATACCTTCCCAACCACGTCCCCTCGTGAGTGACCAGAGAGTCTGCAGGGGATCTGGACGCAGTGCCATTTTATGGTGTGTGTGTGTGTTTAAATAGAATTTGCTCCCTAATTTCGTGTTGCTTGGGGTTATGTTAAAATTAGTATGTCCAGGAAATAGCAGTGAAGAAGGGTGGCCCAGAAACCTTTTTTAGACAGCTAGGAGAATATTGGCCTGCTTTTAATTTTGTGCATGGGGATAGACTACAAAGTGAATGGGAAGTGACAAAATCTGCATTCCCCTACTATCTTTCCTTGCTCGTACCTAGTAGCACTTAGTGAATGAATCAATGTAGGGCCTGCTCTGGGGGACCTCAGTGTCAGCCTTTCCCTACCTGGGCTACCTCACCCTGGGTGTTAATGGTGATTGTTTCCTTGTTAATGACTGGACCTCCAGTTTACAAAGTCTATCACCCTCTCCAGGTCACAGCAAAGGACAGTCATTGTTGTGTGCAAGACCCCTCCTTTTTTTCTTTCATTCCCCCTTCCTGCTCCCACCTACATAGACCCACTCAAATGCACTTGTAATTATACCCTTTCACTGGAGGATACTTAATTTTTTATGAGTATACATTTTTATGAATATACATGAATATACTTTAAAAGAGTGGTGTAAGATTATGCATCTCACTTTTTCATGCAACACTACATTTTTTAAGATCTTATTTCTAAATCTAGTTTAAGGTTTCTAACTTCCACCTCCACCACATCCTGGCTCTGCCACTCACTAGCTGTGTGATTTTGGGCAAATTACTTAACTTCTCTGTGCCTTGGGTTCCTACTATATGGGACGGAAAGGTTGCCTCCATCACTGGGTGATTATGAGGATTAAATGATGTACCCAAAGAGCTTTGAAAAATGCTTAGCACCTAGTAAGTGCTCAAGAAAACAAAGACCTAGCTAACATTATTACTTCTCCATTCCCCTGGTGAAGGGTATATTGGTCAGACAGTTCTCTGCTACCATAGCATTGCTGCAGCGAGCATCCTTGTTTGTGTTTGCTCTTAGCATTGTCCATGAATTTCTCTGGGACACAGAATTTTCCCCACCTGTGCGATCACTGAATTACAGAGTATGTAAATACTCTGTAAGGTTTTCATACTCTATAAGGTGATGTAGGCAGAACTCTATAAGGTTATTTATGTATAGGCTCGTGGTATCATCTCTTGGGAAAGGAAATGGCAGCTACAGCTTCCCGTGACTCGGCCCAATATTCTGTCCTGAAAGATGCTTCAGTTTCTTCTTAAAGGTTTCTCTGAGTTTTGACTCAGGATTCCACCCAACACAGGCTCACCCTGGTGGCGATTCTTCATGGTGGTAGATGTCTCAGATGTGTTACGGTGCTGCCGACGTAAGCGTGGAAACGCTAACACAGCTCTCTCACGTCAGGATGACGTGATGCTTTTGCATAAGGAAGCCACAGTGGGCCTACGTCTTTCTCAAGCGCCTTTCATGCTTCTCTGAATTTGGAATCTCACCAGTCACACCTGTTCTTTCATACACAGGGACATACACGAGAGCCATCTCATGCATCATGGTACAGTGCTATCATAATGTGCAGGATAGCATGATAGAGACCAAGATGATGGGGAACTCATCAGGACTTCGAGGAACTGTGTGCATTAGTCTGTGCCATATCCCCTCAGACTCCCTGGAACATTTGTCCCATCACCCCTCTTCAGATGTTTGGCTACTGGGAAAAATTCTCTGGATGCCGGTATAGATTACAAAAGTTATACCTAAATAACCTTATAGAGTTATACCTAAATAACCTTTCAGAATATGTAAATAATTTCATGAAGAAATGCCAGACTGCTCTCCACAATGTCCAGTTTATAACAGTCCCACCAGCAGTCTGGAGAGGTCTCATTCCCCACTTCCTCTTCAATACTCGGTGGTATCTAACCTCCCAATGGCTGCTAATCTGATGGATGGAAAGTGGCCTCTTATTTCCTTTCGTGCATCTTTGATCACTAGTGAGGTTGAGCATCTCTTTGTACAGCACCTAGCCTCCTCTGAATTCATATCCTTTGTCTTATTTTCTTTTTTGTAATCTATAAGGTTATTTATACCTAAAATTAGACTATAAAGGTTTTATGGGTGTTCTGTGCTTGGGTGAGCATGGAGTGTTGGGACTTGGGAGGTCTCCGTGGTGGGAGCGTGGTGTGGGCCTGGTTGCACGCGTTAGGAACTGTCTGGATGAGTCCCACCAGCCTGTCAGTTGTCAACCTCAGTTGAAGACTCAGTCGTGGATTGGGTTGTCTGTGTGGCAGAGTGACGTTGCTGTACGGGTTAAGTTGGAATAGATATGTCCTGTTGGTGCAGCTCTTTGACTGCAACAAGAGTGAATAAATGAAACATCAAGTTGAAGCTTTTTAAGTTGCTCCTTGAGTTGTTCAAATTCACTTTCACAATATCACTGAAGATTGTTGATTGTGCGACTGATAGTCTCACATCCATGTTGAAGCTCTTTTCTTAAGTTCTCAATTTCCTTGACTGGATCTTTGTTTTTCAATGTCATAAGACACTCACATCCAGGAGGGGTTTCCAAAGGTCATGTAGTTTGGTAGTTAACTCGGCACACTTTGGTTCTTCAGTCTCCATGTCCCCGATTCAAACTTTTGGTGAAGAGCTTTCAGACAGCGTGCCTGGGTATTGGCTTTACGCCTGGAGGAGTCAGCTACATTGTGTTTGTAGACTGTGGTTGGGTGCCGCTGGGGCAGAGTGTGGTGTGAATGATGCAGCCGCCTTTGGGCTTATTTAGGGTGTACTGAACATGGTGGTTGTTTTGTCTTGGAGGTTGGATTTCTTAGACTCTATGCCAGAGCTGATAGGCTCGTGGTGACATCTCTTTGGAGAGAGAACGGCAGCTACAGCTTCACGTGACAAGCCACGTAACTCCAGAACGGCCCGTTGTTCTGTCCTGAAAGATGCTTCGCCCTCATGCTTCAGTTTCTTCTTAAAGGCTTCTCTGAGTTTTGACTCAGGATTCCACCCAGCACAGGCTCACCCTGGTGGCGATTCTTCATGGTGGTAGATGTTTCAGATGTGTGAGATGGTGCTGCCGATTTAAGTGTGGAAATGCTAACGTGGCTCTCTTCATAGCATCAGGATGACGTGATGCTTTTGCTTAAGGAAGCCACAGAGGGCCTACATCTTTCTCAAGAGCCTTTCATGCTTCTTTGAATTTGGAATCTCACCAGTCACACCTGTTCTCTGCAGCGCATACATGGGAGCCATCTCATGCATCATGGTACAGCTATCATAATGTGCTGGATAGCATGATAGAAGCCAAGACAGTGGGGTCCCTCATCAGGAACTCGAGGAACTGTGCACATTAGTCTGTGCCATATCCCCTCAGACTCCATGAAACATTTGTCCCATCATCCCCTTCAGATATTCGGCTACTGGGGAAAATTCTCTGAATGCTGGTATCGTGCCGTAGATACCATTTGTGCACACCCTCAGTGGTGAATGCCGGTGCCCGAGCTTCATCAGTGTAGATGATCAGCAAAGCAGGAAGGTGACCAACAGATAGAGGTGGACCTGAGTGCCTGGTTACCTCATGGAGAATCACCAAGGCACCTGACACCAACGGCACTGTGGACAAGAACGGTGCCTGTGGTTTTGGTTCTGGCATGCAGGTTCCCTTATTTTCTAAAAAGGCTCATGTCTTTCCTTTGCATTAGTTCCCCAGTATATTCTAGAAATTTCCTCATTAACTTTAAAAGTTGCAAATATTTTCAAATGTATCACCAATCTGTCTGAAATATCCTTTATTAAAGAGAAATTTTTAGTGTGGTCACGTGGATCAAATTTTTCCCTTGTGACCTGTGCTATATGAGTAGCACTTTAAAAATCTTTCCCCACCCCAGGACACACACACGCACACGCACACACACACACATATGCACACAATCTTCTTCATCTTCTTAATTCAATAATTTTGCCTTTCGTATTTAGGTGTACATTTGTGGTTAGATTTTACATATGAGAGAAAAATTTTCTCCAATAGTAAGCCAGTTCTCCGAATGTCACCTATATATATGCCACCCTTTTCCCACTGATATATATGTCCCCTCTCATATAAATTGACATACAGTCAGGTCATGGGTTTATTTCTGTACTCTATTTGGCTGCATTGGCCTGATTGATTCTGCACCAATAGCACAGTCATTGCATTAGTATGGGATTTGTAGTATGTCTACAACAGATGATAATGTCATTACTCTATTTTCTCTTTTTCAAAATTGTCTTAGGAACTAATGGACTTTTATTATTTCATATACATTTTAGAATCCATTTGTTAAGACAGCTCCCAAATTCTACCTTGATTCTTGTTGAAATTTCATTGAATTTATGAATTAATTTTCAGAGAATTCATTTTCAGCATTAAGTTATAAACATGGTCTATCTTTCTGTTGAAGTCTTATAATAATCTTTAATACAGTTCAAAAATTTTGTCCTTAAAGGTCTTTTACATTCTTTGTTAGACATTTTTTCATGTACTTCATAATTTTTGTTGCCTCTGAAAAAGGCAACAAAATGTGCCTGTTCTTTGTTTCCTAGTCCACATTCTAATCAGTTTTTTAAAACACTACTGATTTTTGTAAGTTGCCTTTATATCCAATAGCTTTGCCGAGATCTCTTATTAGTTCTAATGGTTGGTCTTTTGATTCTGTTGGGTTTCCCACGTTTGCAAATGACTTTTTATCCTTCCCTCTGTACCCTAAATCTTTTTATTCCCTTTCCACGTAGTATTGCATTGGCCAGGACCTCCAGTAGTATATTGAAAAGTAACAGTGTTTTGTAGGCACTTGGGCTTACTCCAGATCTTGAAGTAATTAATAGTTTCTCTGTTAATATATAAGTTCACAGTGAATTCTTGGTACATAGACTTTGTCAAACTTTTAAAAATTCTATTTTTAGCTTTATGGTCATTGACTTTAAGTTGGCCACCCAAGGAACTATAACAAACTGGTCAATGTATGGCGGTGGTCAATGTAAGGACGTACGCCTGGGGTACTGATACATACAGGTGGAGCATGTCTGATCTATGAAGATTAAGTCAACTCAGGGAAGTGTTCAACCATGGAGGTTATACTATATTTATTTAGGAAATCCAAACAACTATAATTTTATTTTACTTTCTTTATCTGATCTTGGAGTCAAGGGTACACAGCATTATAAAAAATAAGTTAGGCAAGACTTCTCCCCTTTTCTATTTTCTGCAATAGCTTATATAAGATAGCTGCTATGATTTTTAAACCCAATATTTATAGTTGTTTATTCATAATTTCTTGTTTCTGCTTCATATTTACATCTCCTCATACTTCCTTGAAGATAATCATTATGTTTATTTTGAATTCTTATTTACTTGATACTTTAATTTCTACCCCATCTAACACAGTTGACTTAGCTTATTAAACCTCTTCCTCCAACATTTATTCTCTATAGATGTCCTGATAATTTTCCCTGGAAGTTATTTCCCCTAGACTATCAACCACATAGGCAACTCATAGAGGTTTAGGAGGAAAAGTAAAATCCTAGGCCATGACTGTGTTCTTGCAGTGAATCGGAGGGAGGAGAGCCTTGCCCAGGCAAAGATCTTCCAGGCGGACAATCTGGGCTTAGGCTGCCCTACCTCCCCCCATCCCAGAGACCTTGCCCCCCAAGTGATATCACAGTTGAGCGTTTCTTTTTTTCTGAGGTGCTCTTCCCTTAGCTGTGACTGCCCAGCCTCAGGGCCCTCTAGATGGGTAAGATTTAACAATCACCAGTTCCTTCTGCCCTCACGCCAGCCCAGCCTGGCTGCATCTCAGTCCTAATGTTCATCTCCCTGCTCTGGCTGCCATGGGGTGGGGTCTACAGTCTTTCTGCCTTGTGACAAGCAGTGGGCAATGCTCCAGCCAGGGCAAAGACAGGGAGAGAACATGACTCACCTGGAAAGGCCTTTATTCCCTCAGCCGAGGCCCAATCAGTGGTATGTGTCCTGCCCCCTTTATAAATACTATTTCCCATTTCTCACACAACTGAGATCTGATTTTCTTCTGTTTTACCCCCAAATTCCTCTGGCCCACCAACCTCCCATGGCTTGTCTTGCATCTCCAGATTGGTTTGGGGATAAGGGGCCAGTATCTACTGATTAGCCATCTCTTTGGGGAGTAGGATGATTCCTTCTACCTGTTGATTCAATACTCCTGCTCTATTTTTAATCCATACCCATCCTTTTACCACCCCACTTCCATGTGTTGAATGCCAAGTGGATATACTATTTAAAAAAAAAAAAAAAAAAAAAAAAGGAAGAGTCTTTTCCTATAGCTAGAAGCCAATTCAAATCAATGAGAGCCTAGAATGAAAAGCACCAAGTTAGCGCTGAATGCCCCAGACTCTTTCCTAGCAGAGCCTTCCTCATCCTCTCTGCTCTCCAGCCCCATCAGCCTCTCAAGTGATCTCTCTCCAGCCCTTTCCGGGCATTCCTTCTAGCCCTTTCTCTTTTTTGGAATCTCAGGTACTCTCTACTGCCTTTGGATTACAGGACTTGCATGTAATGCCCTCTGCATTCTGACTCAATTTTTCTCTTTCTCCAATTGGAAATCTCTGAACCATTACTTCAAAGTTATTTCCATTCTGCATAAGCAAGACTAAGTTCCCTGAGAGCATGTCTTACTCCACGGCTGGCCAACACACCAGAACACAGAGTTACAGAGTTGGGTCCATCTCAACAGGCTGAAGTTCCTGCAAGCTTGCTTCCTGCAAGACAGAAAGTGAAGCCAACGGAAGGGCAGGAGCCCCAGCTGGTAGTGACACCTATTGGGGCAGCCCTATCCCTGTCACCACCTTCATCCCAGCCATGCCAGGCCTCTGCCAAAGCCCTTTTCTCCAGTCTGGGCCTTCTCTGAAACACCTAGGATCCCATGTCCCCACAGAACCTCTCCTACTACCCCATGCCAAAGGACTACCAAGGTAACCATAAAGGTTGCAAAGCAGAAGGAGGAGGCAGAGAGGCCAGGGCTGAGGCTACTGTGAAAGTCCCATGGGAATTCAGAAAAGCTCAGCAGGACAATGACATGAGGACCACTGGGACAGACATAGATTGTATAGGCTCCATTGAGGCAACATTACGCCGTCCAATGTCCCGTTGGATGTGCAGATGAGAGGAGGAAGGGTGAAGGTGATTTCTGGGGCAATGGGGTAGATAAAGGAAGTCCTTTGTTTTTGGTACCATTTCAAAGATTATTTTACATGTATTCTAGAGGGATATTACAGGCAGTCACATTTCAGCTGTCTATGAGGAAGAACTTTCTGGCAAAGATGAAAGGGGATGCCAGAAGAGGTGGACGGAGACAGCACCAGTTCATTGCCCCTTGTCCAGGACCATGGACAGCCAGATAGAAGCTTCCAGAAGGGGCCTCATCAGACGCATCCCTCCCTGCAAGCCCTGGGTGCTGACCCACTTGAATGGGTGTCTAACGGGTCACAAAACAAAGCTCAGGTCCCCTCTTCCGTCTAGTCTTCCATCACAGCAGGTGGCTGGTTAATTCCTAGGTGGAACAGATACCAAGGAACTGTTCCTCCAGCTTACCTTGGTTCTTACCAGGATAAACCCATACAATTTGAGAGAGGCAATTCCTTTGAGGTGGTGGGAAACTTGTTCAGAAGTCCATGGGGGACTGCAGCTTTTGCCCGTGGAAATGGTTGACAAAGGAGAGAAGGGCGGTGGCCTGGAGCCCAGAACTACAGCCCAGCAGCCTGACACCTCAGAGGCTTATGGGGAATATAAACACACCTGAGAAAATATAGAATTAGAAATGAGCTCGGGATCATTTTATAAGTCAGGAATGCTGAAGGGAATAGTGGCTTCCAGGCTGCTCCCTAACCCCAGGTGGGCACACATCACGTGCAGAAACCCGGCTCAGGCCCTCCTCACCCCCACCCCAACTGTACCCAGGCCCCCAAAGCCTCCACCAGGCTGCCCACAGGGTGCCCTCAGAACCGCCTCCCTGAGCTGGAGCCCCTACAGCACAGGCCTGCAGTTTGGCTGTCCATTTCCCTGCAGAGACAAGAGAGACATCCTGCAAACTTTCCTCAGCAACCTGGGCCTTGGTCCCTTGTGTATTGCTCTGGGTTCTTCATGAGGTTCATGGCTCTGCTTTCACAGAAGTCAGCCTGACAACTAGCTATTTCAAAGTGTTAAAAAAAAAAATCCTAGAAACAAATGCTGTAACTAAATACTGTGTCTTCAAAATGCCTCTTTCCCAGAGGAGGCACGGGGCAGAGGGAGACGGGGAGTACGGGGGGGGGGGGGGGGAGGTCCGCAATGAAAACAACCTTCCAACCCCCCGGGGAACGTTTCCGGCTCTTGTGCCTCAATGTTACCTGACGTGGCCAAAAAAAATCACT
>CAUYPK010105843.1:0-11368 GCA_963574355.1 Loris lydekkerianus
TCGTATCATCTGACCTCCACTTCCGTGTATATCGTCCCTCCCTACTGTGTGAGACAGCATTTCGTCTCTTGTGACCTCCACTTCCGTGTATATCGTCCCTCCCTACTGTGTGAGACAGCATTTCGTATCATCTGACCTCCACTTCCATGTATATCGTCACTTCCTACTGTGTGAGACAGCATTTCGTATCATCTGACCTCCACTTCCTTATATATCGTCCCTTCCTACTGTGTGAGACTTCTCGAACGTCTACAACCAGTTACGAGAAAAAAGGTTAATTTCAAGTGGACATTCTTGATCAATGTTTATAAATGACAGTAATAAACGTTCTGGGATTAAAAGGTGATGAGAAAGCTTCAAAGGGAAATAAATTCAGAACATGTCTTCTATTAGAGATTCTAAATGGACTTGAGTATATTCTCTTAAATAATCCTAGCACAGTAATAGCCAGAAAAGTTTATATTAATCAATGTCTTACCAAATCCATTTGAACATGGCTCCTTTTTTCTTTAAAGTTTAGAACACTTATTACTATTCTGCTACACTGCACTGCACAGCAGCAGTTTAGGGAATGCCCACAAAGCCCATTGCAGGAAAATAGAAATACAAATTGTTTCTTAGCTTTTTGCAATTCAATTCAATTAAGTTTTTAATCACCCAGTGTAGAAAAGGAGATGAGTTTCACTCCTCTCCCTTGAGGAGGCAGCAGCCTGCTCCTCCATTCCAATGTCTCTAAGTGTACAAAGCCTGTTCTAAGTGACAGGGCGTTTGTTAGTCTCATCACAAACATCCTCTCATGTATCCTCACAGCATTATTATCCTCATTTTGCAGCCAGGAAACCGAATGTCAGAGGAATTACTGAATCCTCCTGAAGTCACACAGCATTAAATGGTGGAGTGAAGTTGTGCACGGAGCTCCAGCCGGCTAGAAAAGCTGTGTCCTTTCACTTTTCAGCGGCTACTTCCAGTATCACAAGGAAACAAAGGAAAGTAGATGAAAATGATACGAACACGGGTGGAGAAGAAGTCTGCCTCAGTGGGTACTCCAGACAGGGGAGCTGGAGAGAGCGGCTCACGGAGCAAGAAGTGTGAACCCCAGAAAGAGAAGGAAGAAGAGTCGGAAGTACAGAAACAACCCTGAAACCCGGGGCTCGGGAAGAAATGCTGACAGCGTCAAATACGGAGGGGAGTCTTTGCAGGGAAAATACGTAGCTTTTTTTTTTTTTTAAATGCAATGGATTTTGGCTAGCATGAAAAATGTTTAATAAATTGTAAAGTAAAATGAGCAAGTTGCTGAACAGATTGCAGAGTAAAATTCCACTTGTGTAAAAACAAGATACATACGCTTGAATATGCATAGAAAACTCTTGTAAAGATGTAAAAGAAACTGTCAACTGTGGATTCCTCTAAGAAGCAGGAATATAAGATCCAGGAGAATTCAAGGGAATTTTACTTATTTTCTATTTTGCTCTGAATTGTCTAAGGTTTTTACCATGAACACAGATACTTTCATAACATAGAAAGATGGAGTAAAATACTTCGGAGTTAAACTGGCAGCACACTGGCTGGGTGGGTTATGGCTTCTTGAAATGCACATACGGACACCACAAAGCACCTGGGCTGACAACAAAAGAAAGTAAAGATTAAAAATAGTTCCTGAAATGCAGGCAGAATTTTCACTACTGGGGGATCACTCTGGGACTTACGAGTTCACACCTACACATTCCACTCCAGGAACCTGAGTTAACAGGGACAATCACAGAGGTGACAAGGCCACTCCTGACCTCGGCCACAGCGAATGCCCTGACCAGGACCAGGTAGCTGCCACCCCGCACCCCTGCCACCCGATGCACCCCCGCTCTCACCAGCTCTCTCCTCTATATCCATTCTGAGCCTCAACTTCACAAGGTACCGAGAGAGGAAGGGATGTGAGTGAAGCAATATAGAATTACAGATTTTTCATGAGTACGTTTATAAGGTCTCAGGCTAGAAGTATACATTTTCCTAAAAGCCGTTATAATTTTTTTAAATGCATATAGTGTAAAAATAAATAAATAATGCATATATTGTAAAATGGCAACAGGGAACTATGAAAAGACTGCAGCTTGAGTGAAGGGTTTAAAATAACACTTACTTAATAACAAAAATCTCAAAGAAAAAATGCAATCGCAAGACCATTGTTTTATGAGAAACAATAAACAGCAGAATTCAAACTGCAGAAAATTTAATCAGTGATGCCAAGGACACACTGGAGATGTTTGAGAAGCAGAAGAAAAGGCAGAGATAAAAGTCGTGTGTGTGATAATTACGTCCCAGAGTATGAATGCAGCTGTTCCCTGCAGGCCCATCTCCTTTTTCTCTATTCTTTCTCTCCCCACAGACCATTTTACCTCTACCAGCCTACACTGAAAACCAGAAGTCTCTAAGAAATTTCTGAGCTAAGGAAAAGTGAGAGAAGAAAGAAATAATAGTGAAGGATCTACATCAGTGGACGGGAGAGGAAAGAAAGAAGGAACACATAGAGGGCAGAGCCCAAGTGGGAAGTAGAAAGATAATGTTTATTCAGGAAGGACGGAGGGAAAGAGTGGGAAGACTGTCAGAGCCAGGTTCTCGTGTGCATGGCCCTGCCCTAAATTCCTGTGATGGAGCCTTGGTGGGTGCTGAGATCCTCTCCAGGAAGGGACCGTCTGATGGGAGTGTTTCCAGCATACAGGTCCTGTCTGTCCACCCCTTTGGAAACTGTCACAAAAACCCCCTTCCTGCAGGATCCAATGTCCTTCCTCGAATGGTCCACGTCAAGTGAATTCTCAACACGACTATAAAACTCACCCATACACCAACCCAGACAGCTCTGAAGGTGTAGTCTGTCTTCACAACAATCTACTTGTCAGTTTAAACCACATCACACTGGCTAGCACCCTGCCCAGTCCTGCTCCCTTCCCTTCCACAGCTGTTCCTGTCAACAGCAGTGTCCACAGAGCCTCAGGATACTCATCTCCACCTTATCATCTTCTCCCCAGTGAGGATACAAAGCAACATTTCCTCTGATTTAGCACCAGTGCATCATTCCACAGGTCCCAGAGATTTGCAAATTTCTATGAACACAGAGTATGAAACTTAGATGTCCTGCTGGCAAATAGAAAAGAAGAACAAAAAGAACAACTTCGCCTTCAAGGCAGGATTGAACAGAACTATTATGAGAATTTCCCTGTGACTGTGGTAGTGGTGGCCCCACACTCACTGGTCTATTTGGAGGCAGGCCAGGAAACTATTATTCAGTAAATCTTGACACCTGAGATGTATCCCGGGTATAGGAACTTCTGTAGACTAGTAACTCTACTGCCAATGTGAGCACTGAGCTGCCTTCAGAATAATTTGTGGGAACAGAAATCCACCTGTGTGGTATTGCAGGCCGGCCACCAGCAGCCAGCAGCAGGACTCGGGCAAGACCCAGGTGTCATGGAAAAGAAAAGTAGGACCTGTGGAGACGCGGAAGCATCAGACCTGGATACACAAAACAGATGGAACTGTTACGCAGTTATGCAGGAAATATATCAGGTAGGTGACCCACCACGGGGACGGAAAGGGCAGAGCCCAGAGATGAACACATGCTGCCGAGGCAGTATGCTGAAGAGGATGGCTTATTCACTGGGGGAAACATCAGAATATTTGCCATCTTGGTGTCCCAGAAAGTATTTGGACGCTGTTAAAACCATTTTTCAAATTACATCCAGCCTGTCCCAGATATCTTCAAGACAACCCATGTAGATCTTGTATGCCCAAAACCAGAAAATCTTTCTAATTACCTGCCAATGAAAATCTAATCTAATCTTATTTTATCTTATCAAATTCTCTAGCAATGAGAATCTGGTAACTAGGAAATTATTGCTCATTATCAATGAGAGACATTTTTATTAAAATTTGAGACTAATTTCCAAATTCAAAATTCGTCTCATGCCAGGTGAAAGGTTTTCAGTTCACGGCTAGGGCACACGTAAGCTAGACACTTCTTTAGTCATTGTGTATTAGAATTTGAGAAGTTTAATGCCGTCAGAGTGAACAACGCTTCAAGAACAGATTGCCAGAGGGCAATTCATTTCTTGCTCATTCATTTCTTTAGCACATATTGGAAAATTTAAAGGGAAAAAAGTATTTCCTTCTGTACTGTCTGGTGTTGAAAGCTCTGAAGAAAGGTCAATAGATTTCTCCAAACGTAGAAATAGACCACGTAGCACTGTGATCTTTAAATTTTCATATAATTCCTTTGGAAAATTACCAAATTACTGTGTGTAATCCCAACTACTTGGGAGGCTGGGACATGAGGATCACTGTAGTCTAAGAGTTTGAGTTGCTGTGAGCTATGACACCACTGCACTCTACCCAGGGCGAGGGAGTAAGAATCTGTCTCAAAAAAAAAAAAAAATCTCTAAGTTTGAGATTGTATTTCTGTTATTATGGTATACATTCAATATTTTGACTCAGTATAGAAGTTCTATACAGTCAGAATGCACATTTAAAAGAGAAAAGTAACCAGACTTGGTGATAAAACATATGTAAGAGTTAGGGAAAGAGTGGAGCTGGAGAGGACACCCAGGTATCTACCTTTACTGGCTGGCTTTGCCCTCAATCAGAAAGAAAATGTGAGAGAAGGGTAATTGTGATGGTGAAAAGCAGGCAGCGTCTTAATTAAAGAATCTGACTACAGTTAGCAACAATCTATTAGAGATTTCAAAATAGCTAGAGAAGAAAAATTTAAGAGATCCCAGCATAAAGTAAAGATAAATGTTTAAGGTGATGAATATTCTAATTACCCTAATTTGATTATATGTATTAAAGTATTATTTATACCCCCAAAATGTGTACATCTATAACACATAAATTTTAAAAAATTTAAAAAAGAAAAAAATTCAAAAATAGAGAAAGAATTTGATTTCAGAGACACAGTGTTGGGGGGAGTAATATGTGTGTGCATGATTTCTTGCATATGTATTTGAAAAACATTCCAATCCAGGCATATTAAATGCTATCTTGTGAATCTAAAAGTATTATTCGTGAAAGAAAATCAAAGACAAATTAGAGAAAAAGCACAAGAGTCTTGATACCGACTATACCTCGTCAAAATGAAGTGTCCCGTTCAAAGGACTGAGTTGGTGTCTAGCCTTCGCTTCTACAGCCCACTGAAGTTGGACAGCTCCTTTCCCCCCTGGAGACCGGACAACTGTCAACGTCACATAAGAATCAGGGTCATCAGACAAAAGGGATTCTTCAACCATTACCTGAAAGAAAGAAAATTCAGTAAGGAAAAAAAAAAAAAAAGTGCAGGATAAACAAACAAAATCCTTTATCTGTTCACAATGATGACAAGTTTTGAATTTAGAACTCTATTCATACCATGTTACAATCATGTGGCAGAAAAAAATGTTTTCTGAATTCCAATTCTCTTTTTCCTGAACACTCAACTACTTGGCAGTTGCTGTCCTCTCTACGAGGTGAAACCCGTGACTGAATTCTGGCCAGCAGAACAGAAACAGAAGTGACTCGTGCTGGACTTAAACTCCCGCAATACCCCACAATGGAGCGGGATGCCCAGGACCTCGAGGGGAGAGAGCTGCAGATGGCAGAGTCTGGTGCCTGAGAGCAACCCGGTGAGGACCAGGGGTCCAAGAGGATCAGCCAACTAGCACAGGAGCAGTGCTCTCGCATGACAAAGAAATGAGCCCCGACTATGAGAAGGAACTGAGTCTCAGGGGTGCTTTGTTGTAGCAATCAGGCTTCCCCCAACAAACAGACCTAAACTGTCTCTGTATTAACTGCAGTTTACCCACTTTAGTAAGTCTACATTGAAGAAAGGTTTTATTAACATGAAGAAAGGAGATTCGATATGTTAAAAGTACCGGAACTATTTTTTTTTTTTTTTTTAAGACAGAGTCTTACTTTATCGCCCTGGGTAGTGCTATGGCATCATCATAGCTCATAGCAACCTCAAACTCTTGGGCTCAAGTGATCCTCTTACCTCAGTTTTTCTGTTTTCAGTAGACACAGGGTCTAGCTCTTGCTTGGCCTGGTCTCAAACTCCTAAGCTCAAGCAATCCACCCACCTCAGCACTATTTTTTATACAAGTCTTTATTAAAGGACCTTATTCAAGCTAATTACATATGTTGACTCTGAAGCAAAGTCCAAAGTGAAGCTCTATCATCCATCTGTTATGGAAATACAAAATATAACACAATGCTTTCCATTTTCAAGACAGAAGCCTACTAAACACGCAATGCAATGTTGTTTGTTTTTCTGAGACTGTGCATTCATACCAAGAGCAGAGATTTGGAGTCAACTAGTATTTATTGAGCCTCTATTATATCTCAGTTCTTATATATACTCTATCTTATGGAAGCTTCACAGAAATTCTTAGAAATCTGAGGGCCAAATGTATATACATATTTGGAGATGAGGAGCCTGGAATCTAATTCAAATGTTTTGACTTCATGCTCAGTGCTGTTCACACCACTCCTCAGAGAATAGAGATACTTAATAAGAAAGAAAAATAGGAAAAATCCATTATAAACAAACTGCATATACAATTCTTTTTAGATTCTCCAGATAAAACACTTCAGTTTAGGCTCCATGAACAGACGTCTGTGGGACTCTGCTATTCCATGCCCGTGGGAGCAGCTTATTACTTGTGATATATTTAGAGTAACCATCTTCTTTCAACGTTCTTCATTTCTGAATCTAAATCTGTATCACCAAATAATTCTAGTAGAACGTTCACTGTGTGTACAGTATTGTGTATCTTATATACATATTTAAAGATAAACTTCATGCTATCAGGACACTTTGATGGTTAAGACAGGCTGAGCAAGCAACCTCTAACCCAATGAAAGCAATGAAAACAGTAAGTGACACCTACTGAGAGTGGGTGTTTAACATCTATCAACTTGTGCTGCTCATAACAAGGGTTACGAGGAATAATACACTAGGGTTGGGTAACCTAAATCTTAATTTTATGCTCATAAGACAAATCAGAAATTTGAGGCTATTACAATAAGACATTATTTTCCAGACCAAGTATGCTTAAACTAGGGTTAGAGCACTGAAGTTTAAGACAGCAGTTAAGATAAAAGAAACAAACAAAAATCATTTATGAACAGTAGTGTAACTCTTCATTTTCTCTAAGAGAAGCTCATAAATATATTTTCCAATGCTCAAATCCAAAAATATGCTGAAGTTAATAGCAAAAGCATTATTACAAAAGTTTCAGCAATTAAAGATTTGAATACCAAACCCTGAAATTTTCATCTAAACTCTGAAGCTAATAGAAAAATTTTATAAAAATTAAATTATATTTTCATATGTATTAAAGTTTTTCTTTGCACATATGCAAAGAAAGCAAGCCTACTTGGAAATGCAACAAAATGTTATTGACATCCGTATCACAGTCCTGATATTGTGGATATTTCTACTCTCCATTTCTATTTTCTTTGCATTTCCCAGACTTTTTATGCTCCCTGGGAGATATTCATAGCTAGTCTTTTGCCAATCCACCACTCCTTACATCTTCTGCTAATTTATTTCTTCTCAAGGAAGAAAAATAGTCTCATTAGGCTACAGAAAAATTATGTTCCACCTTATAGTTCCATTTTCTTATGAAATTGAAGTTTTGGGGGTTTTTTTAGGTTTTTATTTATTTATTTAGAGACACAGTCTCACTTTATCACCCTCAGTAGAGTGCCGTGACGTCACAGTTCACAGCAACCTCCAACTCCTGGGCTGAAGCGATTCTCTTACCTCAGCCTCCCTAGTAGCTGGGACTATAGGCACCTGCCACAATGCCCGGCTATTTTTTGTTGCAGTTTGGCTGGGCCCGGGTTCAAACCTGCCACCCTCGGTATACGAGGCCAGCGCCCTACCCACTGAGCCACAGGTGCCGCCCTGAAATTAAAGTTTTAATGACCAAATTACGAGGTACTTATTAGGTTATGTTCAAATCTGGGAGCCTCTGGGAAGCCCAGCTCTGCTAGTCCAGTTGTAGGTCTAGCTTTGCACCCACAGGTCAGAAGACAATGGGCATTAGAGCAATTAGTTTGTTAATTAAAAAATGATCTATGGCAAATGATTGATTTTCTATAAGTGATTAAATTAAGGGTGTAGTGACAAAGGGAGCCAGAAAAAGTTGCTGAATATATTGGAATTATCTAAATATTTTTGTGATTATTTCACCTTGGAATTTCCTTTGAAAGAGAAAGTCATAATAATTATGACATAATCACCATGTGATAATTAGGATAGAATTTATAGTGCTTTATATTTTTAAGATATTGTTATAATTGAATACTAATCACCATACCTGGATGCATAAATATTTCATTATCATGATTAATTAAGCTATTTTTCCCTCCCTTAGTGGTTGAACCAATAATAATTTAGTTCCCTCCTTCAGGTTTTGTAAATAAACATCCAATGAGAATTAAGAGGGAAGAAATAAAGAGAAACACATGAACTGGGGGTGATGCTGGTGTTTTGTTCAATACAGGTCATGACAGAGTACCACAAGCCACGGATGATATAAACACTCACCAACAAAACCCATTCTGAGAAATAACACCCAGACCCAAGACAAAAGGATGGTGGTCTGGAAATGGGGCAGGCAAAGAATAGAAGACACAGCAAAAAAGTACATCTTGGTCTGCTACACACAATAAATGGGAAAGCTGTTCCCCTGGATGACTGCCTGATGGTAAGAGCTCTCGCACTGTGAGCACGGGCTGGAGGCTTGGCCTCTGATTCAACAACCAACTAAAAACATCCTGGAGAGAGACACCTGAGTGCAGGGTAATGAAGAGTTTCAAAACAAAAATGAAAGACATCTTTCTACTCAGAATTACACAAGGGCAAGGCACTCCCCTGATTCATTTAACTTACGGTCTTTTCTTCAAATCCAAATACTCCAAATGGAGAATCGTTTTGTGGAATAACAACAGTTACCACGACATCATCACCAAGTCTGCCTCCTCCAGCCACACTGACTAAGGAAACACTGAATGTCTCCATCAATTCAAATTCAGCATCATCAACGACCGTGATTTCTATTAACGCAGTCACCTGTGAAAGAAAACGGGGGAGGGAAGAAAGGGGAAAGAAATAATGTAGTAACAATTTTTCTTATATGTATTTTAATTTTTTGGCTGAAACCTAGAAACATGGTACCGAGAAGAAGCAGACTTTTTTGCATCTTGTATTCATCATACAGTCAGCACTTGGGTTTGCGGATGAGATACATTCCCGAGACAGCTTTAGTTCAGATTTGTTTGTAACCCAGATCCTTGATAACAGTGCATATGTGGTAATAGTAACAAAAATAATACTCTACTGAGTCATACACAGCAATATAATATAATGTAATACTGTAATAGCAATAATAATACCCCTGTACTGTAATAAGTTACAGAAACCACTGTGCTCTTTCTTTCAAGTCAAGGAAACAGAACATAAAAGCAAATTCATATAAAAATTTTAAATAATCCACTCATGGGTCAACAAATAATCAACACATTATCCCATAATGGCATAATGTATTTATGATCTATGTAAAAATGACTTAATAAAAATAAAATAAAAAATTTTAAATAAGAGAAATTTCTAATATTCTAACCAAATCAGTATTAACCTTCCATTTTAATAATTAATCCAGTGTTATGGATGCTTTCATTGGAGCACTGGCCCTCCCATGTTACAACATTCTCATATCCTTTGTAATCATTCCAACAGTCCAGCAACTGAAGCCTAGCGCTTTCCATGAATGTTGGCATCTGGCCTTTCTCCCAACACTTAATTATCGCTACTTTCATTTCCATTGTCATCACTTCTCTCTTCTCTGCAGGCTCATCTGGACATGAAGTGGACTTTGGCTTTGGAGGCATGGTCATAAGGGCAAACACAGATTCACAAACCAAATAAGAAAGGTAAGACCAAAGTGATGTCGAGCGTAGCTGTTAACATAAAGATGGTGTACCAAGAAACCATGGGTTTATTTACATGCACTGAAAAAACTAGTTACCAAATTATTAATTTAATTATTTCATTATAATTTATCCTTGTGGGGAGCCCTGGGAGCCTGTTCCTAAGTATGGAACATGTAAGTTGGGGCCTGCCTGCACTTCTAAAGTCATTTATGTTTATAGCCTTTCAAAGAAAGAAATTTACAAAGTCTATTATTTTCAAGATGAAGAAAATTATTTATGCAATAAAACATGGTATTATTTATAGATACAAAAAACAATGAATCCTTATTCTTCAATAAAAATTTTATAAGTGCCACGCAGGCTTTAACAACCATTGCACAACATAAAATGTAGTACGCATGGTATTAATATTGAAAACAATATGAAATGGAGCCATAAAAATTATCAGTCTTCTGCAATTAAAATAAATCTCACTGATTTCTAATATTGTTCTTGTAATGTAGGTAAAAAGAAAGGCAGGAAGAAAACTCAAATTTAGTTCATCTCTCTGGATCCATGTTACAAAGGTTTTTATAAACTCACAAATAAATAAAACCTGGTCCAGCTTGTGATTTCACTATTGGGCATAAAAATATCCTAGGTATATTTAAAATCTTTTTCTGTATCCAAGTAAGAAATTTCTATACTTTGACATAGGCATTTACCAGAAAATGTTGTGTTTCTACCTTAATCCACCCAAAAGTTTCAACAATAGGGAAAATTGAGGAACGTGGACATTGCACTCAGATGAGGAAGGACCTGAATAAAATCAAATGTTCAAGTGGAAGCTCACTGCAACGTCCATACCTCACATCTGTACTGGGGAACACACACTACCTTCCTACAGGATAGAGACTGAATCATGATCCTAAGATGCAAATAAATGATGAGATTTCAACTTCATGTGCCGAATAAAGTGCTAATAGTATAACTGAAGTTGGGAGCCTGCTTCAATGAAAAATCAATTATTTATTTCTGTTTTTAATGTAAAAATCTGATTTTTGCATTACATCATTTTAATAGGAAATGCTTCAAAGTTCTACATCAATTAAAAAAACATGATTTCAAAAATATTAATAATAGGCCTTCTGCATCATAGATAAATCCACATCAGTACGTTTATCTGTTACCATCATTTACTGATCCCCACCCTGTGGGCAGCTATTTTTTTTTTTTTTTTTTTTGTAGATAAAAATATGCACCATAGATGTGGCCCAACCCATCGCCTTCCCTCCAAACCTCCCCCCTCCCTTCCCCTTCCTTGGTCCTTTCCTCATAGTCTTGTGGTATAGTTGGGTTATAGCCTTCATGTGAAAGCTATAGTTTAGCTTCATAGTAGGGCTGAGTACATTGGATACTTTTTCTTCCA
>CAUYPK010105844.1:0-18235 GCA_963574355.1 Loris lydekkerianus
GTAAATGTTTAAAGTATTTCCCGGCTTTAACTTCAAAGACTACAAATGTCAATAGATGTTAAGCCACATAAAAACAAAGTCTTATACTATTGGAACATACATATAACCATAATAAAAAAAATAATAAAATAAATAAATAAAATTTGAGAAAAAAATAAGAAAAGAATGTTTTTTAACTGCATTAGGTTAAAACAAATGATGTAAACAAATGATCCTTTTTATGGTTGAATAGTATTCCACCCAGAAACTAAAGGACAAAACTTAGCTTCCACAGTGGCACAAAGGATAAAACTAAGCAACAGACTTTTACAAAATAAGATGAATAGAACTCTACCACGCTTATCAATTCTCTTAATAAATGTAAGTGGTTTGAATTCTCCTTGAACAGGCATGTGCTAACTGAATAAAGGCTTGCTTTTTTAGATTAAAAAAACCAAACAAACAAAAAAAAAAAAAGCACAAGCCTGGCTCAATGCCCGTAGCACAGTGTTTTTGGTGCCAGCCACATACACCTAGGGTGGTGGGTTCAAATCCAGCCCAGGGCCAGCTAACCAACAATGAGAACTGTAACAAATATAGGCAGGTGTTCCGGTGGGCTCCTATAGTCCCCGCTACTTGGGAGGCTGAGGCAAGAGAATCACTTAAGCTCAAGAGTTTGAGGTTGCTGTGAGCTGTGATGCCACAGCACTCTACCAAGGGTGACATAGTAAGACTTTGTCTCAAAAATAATAATAATAATAATAATAATAATAAGCACAAGCCATCTGTACACTACCTCACCTAACCTTAAAAGACAAAGCAAGACTCAGGGTGAAAGGTTGGAAGACAATATTGTAGGCAAATGGAAATCAGAAGAAAGGGTCAAAATCTTATTTTCAGATACAGGTGGATTTAAAGCAACTAATGTTAAGAAAGACACTGATAGTTGCTTCATACTGGTCAAAGGAACAATATAACAAGAAGATATTCCCATTCTAAATATTTATGCACTCAACTTAAATTCTTCCAGATTCTTGAAACGGATCTTAATTGGTCTGAGCAATATGATATCCTATAACACCATAATTGCTGGGGACTTTAACATCCTTTTGACAGAATTAGGAAGATCCTCTAAACAGAAACAAAACAAAGAAACAAGGGACATAAAGGCAACTCTAGAACAGTGGGGATTAATAGACATATACAGAACATTTCATCCCAAAACTAAGGAATATATATTCTTCTCATCAGCCCATGGAATATACTCCAAAATAGAGCATATCCTTGGGCATCTGGTTTTATAGAATTAACCTCATAGAGTATTTCATATTTTTGTGAGATCTTCTATTCTTATATAATTTTTTTATGTTTCTCATTGTTTAATGCTTAGATTCTGGATTATTCTATAATGTGTCCATGGATTGTTTGATAAACCTCAAAACTCCTTAGAGAATTTCAAGTTGCCACATGATGGAATATCATAAGTAAAAGTTACTGTCATATAAACATAGGTGCACATACACACACTTATATTTAAACACACACTTAGATATATACATGTGTGTGCATGCATGTGTGGGTATTTTTTTAACCTTACTTGCATTATTATTGTAAATGATGAAATTCCAACCAGTTCTCTAACAGTGTCATTAGGAAAGACAGGCTTGGCTAAGGCCATTCTAAGAGTGTGTTGGAGATTTTCATATACATTTTTCCATTTATCAAACCCTAGTGAAATAATAAGCTAGAGCTTATTATATCCCAAGCATCCTGGGGAAGTCTTATGAAATTGTTACGATTTGTCTCTGAGATACAGTACAAACTCCATGGTAATCTTCACTGAATTTTAATAAGGGTGAAAGGAAAACTTAATTAAAGACTTCTTTGTTGCTTTTTTTTTTTTTTTTTAACTGCAGCCATTTGCAAGCACTTCCCCACAGTGTCTTATCATTTTTGGACAGACACAGTTGCATCTTTATCGTGTGCAGCAGGGGTTGTGGTGCAGAGACACATAAAAATAATAGCAATGCACTTATTTTTAAGGACACAACACTGTCTGCTTTTCTTCCTGGCATCTAACCTTAGATGGCATTCCCTCTGTGCTTGGTCTTGAGTTGCTATGTTTACAGCATGTCTCCTTCTTTACCAGTTCTCTCAAGAATCCTGCATACTCCTCTTTTTAGAGCATGCACTTTTCCAACTGGGGTAGAGGTAGAATTGTAAATCAGTATATTCTTATTCCTAAAATTCAAAGGGGATTTTAAGAGTGTTCAAGAAAGTTTAACTCCTGTTGCAATTTCTGTAGCAAGTTACTCATTGGCTGTGACAATATAGGAGCTGTGTGACCTGAATGTTTAATGATAAGAGCTCAGTTTAAAAGATTAGCATGCATCCATATAAGGAATGCTTGCCATGAAATTTTGGAGAGTGTTCTTGGAGAAGAGTGTACATTACCAAAGAAACAAGTCTATGACACATTAAGCAAAAAGGAAAATAGCTTATACAAAGCTGTGTTGACAATATGATCTAATTTTGCTTAAAATACAAATCAACAGAAATTATACTGACATGTTAGTGTCCTGGGTCATTTTTATGTTCTTCTTATTGGCATATTCTCTATTATCTACAGTGAAAAGGTGTTAATTTTGTAATTCTTAAAAATATCTCCAAAATGTAAGCTATGGAGCTTGCAGTGGAGAAGATGGATTAATGACCCTGGCTCCTGTCTCTCCCACTGAATGGCACCTGGGAAGCTTGGATGGAATTCACAAGGAGCTATCTGAGGACTCTAACAGGTAGATGGTAGCAGATGGATGAGGAAAGAGACCAAACTTTGAAGTTTCACTGAGCTAGTGGTTAGTGTACCATGTTTCCCTGTTTTAATATCTTCCAGCTTGGAATCTAAGGCAGCTTGCAGTTCAGAAATGCCCACTAGGAATGACCAGAAAGAGCACTGGGAGAAGACCTCCCTTTCCCTTCTATCCCACAGCAATACCCTAGTGGCATTGCCAGCTGCACAGTGACAATGGCAGGAAGACCCCTAACAACTCTGAGGAAGGGGAACATTTCTCTCTGATAAAAGGAACTGTGGTCCCAAAAGTTTGTAGCAAGTACACATTGTTATATATATGTTTGTCTCTTTCTCCTCCTGCCACTTGGCCCTGGACATAGACACAACAAATGCAGGAAGTTGTCCAAAATTAGGGAAAGAAAAGCCCCAAATTTCTGTCCAAAGATCTGAAAGGAAAGACTTAGGAAATAAGAAACCATTGTTAAAATTACAGAAAGGAGGAAGACCAAGAATGAGCCCATAAGGTTTTATATGAACTCCTGAGTGCCCCCTCCTCCCTGTGTGTTTGTGAATCTGACCCTAAGAAGCATATCACAGGCTCTGAGAACCAAACTGTAGGGGCACAGACTACCCAGCAGGATTGATCTGAGCACCAGTGAAAACACTTTAAAAACAGAATTATATTGAAGGCAGAACCCAGAGAAGGCAGGTCAGAATTCATGGACAAAACATAATCTGTGCAATTGCCTGACAAAACAGCAGCAACAGGAAATAATAATCAACATTACCTTTGGAATTTAAATGAGAGCCAGGGTCTAATAATGTCCAAATATAATCCAAAATTAATTGGCCTACAAAAGAACCATGAATATCTAAACTCACAATGAAAAAGATAATTAACATATGCTAACCCTGAGGTCACATATATGTTGGAATTATCAGACTTCAAAGCAGCTATTATAATCATGATCCCAAATTATATGGTCTAAACATGCCAAATAATAGGTAATGAATGACAGGATGGCTAGGAAAAAATAAATAAATAAATAGATAGATAGATAGATAGATAGATAGATACAGATATATATATACACACTGTATACATGCATATATATGGGTACCATTTTTACAAAATTTTCTTTAGACAGGTTTAAAAGTAAAAGTATCGACGAGGACATACTGTGCATATATGGATCAAAATAAAGCTTGAGTGTCTACAATAATAACAGACAAAGTAAACTTCAGAATAAATAAAATTACCAGGGATAAAGAGGGCATAGTATAATGGTAAAAGAGTCAATTCATCAAGAACTCATAATACTCACTAGTGTATATGCACCTAACAACAAAGTCCATAATCAGACAAAGATAAGGTGTAGTCACAGGATAAAACTGTTGTTAGAAATACAGAGAGGAGGGAGATCAAGATTGAGCTCATAAATTTTTATATGAACTCCTGAGTGCCCCCTCCTCCCTGTGTGTTTGTGAATCTGACCCTAAGAAGCATATCACAGGCTTGGGAATGAATTGCACGTGAACTGCCTGGAGACAAGGATGCAGGTCCCTACCTCATGTACGGCACAGTGCTAGACATGCTGAGCCATGTGTCTTGATTCTTGGGTCAAATGGTGATGGCCAGTGGCAGCATGGGTAGGCCAGGAATGGCTCAGGGGGGACTCACTGGAGGCTGAGTGACCATCTAGTCTGTGGTTGGTTGCCTGGAGTATGCCACATACAGAATCATTTTCTTAAGGAGATGACAACTTAGTTAGAAAAAATTTTAAATGTTTTCTTTACAAAAAATTTTGAGTGCAAAAGAAAATAGAAAGACTCTTATTCCTGAAGACCTTCCATTTAGCTTTCCATTTGTTCAGATGCAGGGACCTCTAACCACACCCTGACAGCCACACACCACACACCACACACCACAGAGTATTTTTCAGAAAGAGGCCCATCCCCAAAGAAAAATAATTCTCAGAAGAGATACCAGGTTACTCGAACTGTTGATAAATGGACCATGCTGCCAAAGTTGCTTGCTTGGTTACATGTACAGAGGGCCATTTAAAAAAATGTAGAGACATTTTAAGAAAGAAAAACACTGAATTAAATTCGTAATACTCAAGTCACGTTTGACTTCTGTAATTATAAGAGGTGTCCAATGAGAGGTGTGCTCACCTTTTGTTAATGGTCTATACTGAGTATTACAATTTTAACACAGATTTTTCCTTTCTTTAAATGTGTATTCATGGTTTTGGTGCTTCCTATATTTGCCTCATTTGAATGTGTAAGAGCATGCCATTATGCCAGAAGAAGGATGCACCAAGCAGAACCGTCGGCCACAGGGTGGGCTTCACACTTGCCATCCCCCATGCAGATGCCTGATCAGAGAGAGACCTGAGAAAGCTGTCATAGACATATTCACACGAGGTCAGGCAACAGGCAAAGGTGTGCATGAATTAGCTTATTTAATTTGCACAGTGACTATGTGATGTGATTCTGATAGCCTCGCTTCCATCATGATATGAGAAAAGTGGAAGTTCAGAGACATTGAGTTATTGCACAAAGTCACACATCCTGGTGGGGCAGAACCAGGTCCTCTTACTCCCAGGCCCAGCCCCTCTCACTAGCCCACTGCCACAGGAGCAATAGTGGGATAGATGCTCTGAAGGGACGAATATGAAACGATTGCTTCAACAGAGGGTGTTCTGGGATACAGCAGCAGTGTGATTTGGGTGAGGTCTAGAAGAGAAGGACTTTCATGGGTGGAGTGAAAGAAAAGTTAGCAAGTACATGCTGTTTGAGGGAAGTGAAAGAAGAGGATGCTTGGTCATTTTGGGTCTGGAGCAGGAACTCGAATGGAGCCCTGTTGGCAGTGGGGAGCTCTTGAAGGCCTTCGAGCAGGAGAGTGAAATGAGCCAAACCCTACTTTTAGCCCTCTAAAAATAGGACAAGGAATTATAGCCTCTGTTTCAACTGAGGTCTGATAACAGATGCTGTAATCCAAAGTGAGAGATGAGAGCGCCTTGTATGATTTACAAAGAAATTTGCCAAAAACTGGGCCATGACTCTTCATGCCTTACACCTGCTGAGGTTCTAACAGGTCAAAGTAGAGATTATTTTTAGGAGAAAGCTGTCAGCCTTTATAACAGGTTTGAGGTGGAAGGTTGTTGGGGCAAAGGAGCATGCATCCTGCCTGTGGCTAGATGGGGGCCACATGTGGAGACACCTGTTTGGGTCATCTGAATCCCACCCAGGAGAGCTGCCCTTGGTAGAGCAGGAGCTGCTGGATGACCCAGGCCAAGGAGGGAATCACACTGTGATGCCTGGGAGCTGGAGGAATAAGCAGGAGGAAGGCTCTCTGAAGAGCATGTGCAGTCAGCAGCCACTCTTGGTTAAGTCTGCCAAGTCTTTCCAGTACTAGCTGAGTAAGAATTCCTGCAGTTTATCTTTCTTCTTATCCTCCCTCCGAGTCCCAGGCAGCCTGGTGAGTCGGGGAGGTGGTGTAGTAACTCATCTCCTAATGCAGGTGGGTAGACAGTAGTGAAACCAATGCAGGGCTGGGGCAGACATTAGCTTTGTAGGAAGATTGAAGTTTTAGTGATTGTGTTTGTCACTTTTACATGTCACTGTACCATGGCCAGACACCAGTCTGAAGATGGCTGTGAAGGTATTTTTTAAACACAATTAACATTTAAATCAGTAATTCTTAAGTAAAGCAGATTACCCTTCACAATGTGGGAAGAGAGGGGCCCCTTGCAATCCACTGAAGGCCTTAAGAGAAAAGGGTGAAGTCTCCTGAGACTGAGGAACTCTGCCTGCAGACTGCCTCTGGGCTCTGGGTCTCCAGCCTGCTGCTGGCCTGCCTTGCAGAATTCAGACTCACCAGCCTCCACTGTGTGAGCCAGTTCTTTAAAATAAATCCCTCCCCCCACTCTGTGTGTGTGTGTGTGTAGATATTTCCTTCTATTGGTTCTCTTTCTCTGGAAGTCCTGACTACTACAGTTATTATAGTGGTCTGTGTATTAACCACAGAACTAGCACCTTAGTGACAAGTAATTAGAGGTTCTTTTATTATTTAAGAATATGAGGACAAGCTATGGGGTCTGTCTGAGATTTCATCCATGAGGTGGGGATGGATTAGCACCATAGAGTAGATTTGAATAGACAAGAGGCCATGAAAACCTTTTTCGTTAAGTCATAACTGTATATATTAATGCATTTATGGGGTACAATGTGCTGATTTGATATACAATGTGGAATGCTTACATCAAACTGGTTAACATAACCATCACCTCACTTACTTATTTGTTGTGGTAAGACACTTATAGTCTACTCTTGAAAAATGGAACATTGCATTGTGCACACTAGGTGAGGTCCCGCCAAATACCCTCCCTCCTCCAATGAAAACCTTTTTATTGGCCAGGTGCAGTGGCTCACAACTGTAATCCTAGCACTCTGGGAGGCCAAGGGGGGTGAATAGCTTGAGCTCATGAGTTCGAGACCAGCCTGAGCAAAAGTGAGACCCCCATCTCTACTAAAAATAGAAAAACTGAGGCAGAAGGATCACTTGATCCCAAGAGTTTAAGGTTTCTGTGAGCTATGATGCCATGGCACTCTACCAAGGAGGACAGCTTAAGACCTTGAGACTCTGTCTTACACACACACACACAAAAGGCTTAGTGCCCATTGCTCACTGAGTACGGTGCCAGCCATATACACCAAAGCTGGCAGGTTTGAACTAGGCCCGGGCCTGCTAGACAACAATGACAACTGCAACCAAAAAATAGTTGGGCATCATGGCAGGCACCTGTAGTCCCAGCTACTCAGGAGGCTGAGGCAAGAGAATTGCTTAAGCCCAAGAGTTTGAGGTTGCTGTGAGCTGTGATGCCAGCTATGGCACTTTATTGAGGGTGACATAGTGAGATTCTGTCTCAAATAAAATAAAATAAAATAAAAAAATAAACACTTTTTATCCAAACCATTTAGTACACTAGTAGTACAAAGTAAAATCCAATAAAATAAACTGTTAACAGAAGGATAGGAGGCAGGATCCAGTGTAGAAGGCTGCTACAGTAGTCTGCACATGGGGCAATAAAGATTTTAACTTCAGAGGTGACAGCAAGAATTTGGAAAGGTGTTTCAAATGGAGAAAACATTGGGAAGAACATGTGAGAGGATCTGATGAATTAGATATGGTCCATGCAGCCAAAAGAGTTGAGGAAAAAGAAGGGAATGAGGGTATCAAACAGGGAAATTGGGAAGCCAGAGGCTCTAATGGGGATTGAAAGGATGACTGACCAGGAGGTAACAGCCAACTGGGATGGATAAGATCAAAATCAAAGATCTAGGAAAGAAAATCAGGCCTCGGCATTATCAGGAGGGTGGGACAATGGGAAAGGCACACGTTGTCGAGAAGGCACACGTTGTCAAGAAGGAGAGGTCAGAGGTGCACCCAGGACTTATGAAACCTGGAACTTTTAAGATGGGGGGTCATCTTTAAGGAATACATGCAAATGCAAAATGAAGTAGAAATGTGAATATTTACTTAAAATCAAAACAAGTTACACATTTTCAAATGGTTGGCAAGTGCAACTATACCACAAGATTTTTTTTTAAATCCCATGATATTTTTAGGATGAACTTTCTGACATATCTTATGATAACTTTCTCCCTGTAATGTTGCCTACACACTCTTGGAACCTCTACAAGAGACAAGAAGTTGGTAATGGTGCAATTTTCTACTGGTAGAATAGAAAGTTAATTCAGTCTTACAGCCTGGCTGATCAAAAGAGGTTTAGCTACTGATAGTTCAGAAACATTCCCTTCCACTTCACCACACATGATTGTTCTTGGTAATGTCTAGCTCAGACAAAACCTGCAACTTCACCCACAGTGACACTCACTAGGGGTCCTGCGTGTATTTCTGCAAGTACAGAAACTCTAAGAAATTCTGTTTAGCTTGGTTCCCCCCCAAAAAGTTTTAAAACATTATTGTATACGTTGCATTTTAAGTGCCTCAGGTAGGCAAGAATATGTGTCTTCATCAGTCACCTTGTAGACATCTGATGACCAGAGGGATTGTCACAGGCTAACTTAGCAGTGCGTGCTACAAACCTTGCTTCTTCTCACATACTCACAATACCAGGTGTCATGGACACATTCACGTCACCCTAAGACATTTTGCCCCACACCTTTGTGTCATGAGATCAGTTGAGTCAGTAGAGAGCCAAATAAGTAGCCTTCCTTATGGTGGGGCAGCTGACAATAATGTAACTATACACAGAAATGACTGCAGACCACCTGAGGGGCTCTGAGTAGGGATGACTACATTCTCAGTTCAACTTTAGTTAGCTGGATCTGCAAAAGCATCCTTGCTCACTTCACTACTATCTGATGAGAGACATAAATGAGAAAGTTAAGAGAGGAGATAAGAATATTGCAAATGCTTCAATACCATGTGAACACATCACCAGAACTCCTCCAAGGGCCTGGGAAGGGGTGTTTGAAATGAGGGGCCCTGAGGCTCAAGCTCCATTAATTTCATCATCAATCTGCGTCTTGTTAGGACAGAACTTGGAGGGGCAGCCATGCTTAGGAAATCAGAGCATAGAAATTGCCACAATTAAATTTCAATTTAGGATAATTGTTTCTTTCATGTGGGTTTGGAAGACAGTTTTTTCCTTTTCTTTTTATTTAAAATGTCTAAGATCCCAGTTGCTGTTCATGTGAAAGCTCAGATTTGGATTTCTGTTTTACAGATGATCTAGTCCACTCATTCTTGAACATGGCTAGGTTTTGGAATCATGATGTTAAAAAAAAAAAAAATCTTATTTTTCTCCCCCTCTATCTCCAGATATACTGATTTGGCCAATTTTTAGGTCAGACCCAAGGCTGTGTTTTTAACAGCTAAATAACTGATTTTGATATGCAGTCAAATGTGGGAACTCCCGATCACCCTTGTAATCTTTGAATTCCACCTGAAATATCCCTTTCAATTTGTTGATCAGCATCTGCTAAAGCATTCCCCCCATTAAAGACCCCACTTCCTCCCTCCATGGTCCAGCTTCCTCCTGGAGCAGCTCACAAGATGGTGCAGGAGCTGGATTTGGCCACCTGCCTGAGTCTTTACCCAAAGCTTAAGTCTGCTAATAATACTGAACAAAAGCTTTGACAGTGGTTAGCATCAGCTTCACTAGAAGATAATGCTGCTCTCTTCAACAGGACAGGTGGCCATTGAAGCAGGGGTCCATCCATCCCGTCAAAGCCAGCACAAACTGGTTGCTGCCAAGAGGAAGCCTGATGACCACTCACTCATAGGCCTTTTCCTTCATTTTAATGCTAAGAATCACACCCAAGTGTGGAGATTTAACATGCTAACAAGACATGTGATGTATGAAGAATCAAGATCACCAGATAGATAGCTGTCAACAAAATCCTACCTCTACATCAAGGTCAAGGATGGTGTTAAACTTTTTCTTACTCTACCCTTTAAAAGGTTCCCTCAAGGAGTGGGGTGGGGTCTTAATGTGTGACACACCTTTTTTGGGCAAGACACACCTATAAGAGGGACTTTACCTAACAAATGCAATCAGTATAACCTGGTTTATTGTACCCTCAATGAATCCCCAATAATAAAAAAAATAAATAAATAAAAGTTCCATCAAGCTGGGCATGGTGGCTCCCACCTGTAATACCGGCACTTTGGGAGGCTGAGGCGAACGGATTTCTTGGGCTCAGAAGTTTGAGACCAGCCTGAGCAAGAGTGATACCCCATATTTACTAACGGTAGAAAAATTAGGCATTGTGGTAGGTGCCTGTAGTCCCAGATACTTGGGAGGCTGAAGCAGGAGGATTTCTTGAGCCCAAGAGTTAAGGTTGCTATAAGGTATGACACCATGGCATTCTAGCCAGGGCAACAGAATGTGACTCTGTCTCAAAAATAAAATAAAATGTAAAATAAAATAAAACAAAATAAATCTTCCTCAGCCCTTTGTTGGAAGAACCAGTCTGATTGCTTCTAAACCAGCACTGTTCCCCTTTATCAAAAGCCCCAATAAAATTTCTGCATAATTTTTTTTTGGTCTCATGCCAATTTCTATTAACTCAGGGACCAAGAACTGTGAGGTTGGCAACTCTTAGGACATTTCAAAGTGCCATTTTATGTAAAAAGAGTATGATAAAGCCCTTCTATGTCCTCACATAGAAAAGACAAGTGTTATTAGGAGAATCCAGGAAATCTGCCCTACAGTATCCAGAGCCCAGGAAGACACCTGATAATCTGTGGTCTCCTTTACACAGTTGACTCCAAGAGGAAGGCGAGGGCTCCCCTCACCACTTGCCATGCCTCCTCAGAACATCACCAGGTGGCCCCACATCCTACCTGGAATTGCTTCTTTGGTGAATCATCGACTCTCTCCCCTAGAAGAAATAGACCGTGGAATAGAAATGCAAGCAATTGTTTCAATGATGATTCAGGCAAAGCAATAGGGACAGGGGGTTATTACTTAGGATAAATTGTGCCTTTCAGAGGAAATGTTAGTAGGCTTATGGCCCTCCCAGAGCTTTCCTGGGCTATGCACATGAATGTTCTTCAGCTCCTCAGTGACCCTCCTCCTACTCCTTGTCTCTGTCTCCTTCCGAAGGCCACCCTCAAACCTCCCACTGGAGTATCATCACACTCTTCCTGTGTGAACCCCAGCCCTCTTTACTGAAGAAAGCAATCTGGCCTCCTCCCTGGCTCTTCAGCTCTCTCCATATGCTAAGAAATGCTTCCTTCCATGCTGGCTTTGCAAGCTCAGAAGAAGCAGGGAAGGTTGGGCCCTGAGAATGGGAGGAACAAGAAGGGGTACGCCTGTGGCATCTCATTTTCTCCTGTAGTAATGACAGAAGTGGGGAATGAAAGCATATGTAGTGAGAAGAAGATGGGGTCAGTCAGGCTAGGGCTAAGACCACATAGCTGATCCAGCTGGTTTAGGTCCTACATGACCTTCACCTCATGTCTTCCATCGTTGTTGTTGTGTAAGTTCGCCTTAAACCTAAAAGTGTATATCTTGAGTAGTTTAGGGCAATTGATTTAGGAGGGTACCTTCTGAATCGGAATGTTATTATGTGGATCATTAGTTATGTTAAGTATTACTTATTATGGGTCATGGGTTCTGGTGATACTGTTGTTTAAGATAAGTGTTAATTACTGTTGTTTAAGATAAAGGTTAGTATGGTTTTTGCTTTTTATGTATAAAACTGTGATTTTGGAAGTGGAAAAACAGAACAGTCTTAGAGGCTACTCTCAACTTTTCTCCAGAATGGCTAGCCTTCTGACAGATAAAGTTTGGACCTGTCCCCATCTCTGGATACTGACTGACAGTGGCAGACAGCCAGATCCTCTTCGTCTAGTAACATTTTGGGTTGTAGCTTGTGTCCAACAGAATTTCCTAGGGACATGCACACCTTGCCTTAACAACTATTTATTTTCCTCATAAAACAGCATGGTTTGATCTCATAAGTCACCTACTAACACGACTTTGACTAAACCCATTGTGAAGTATAACATGACAGGCATTACTGAATGCCAGAGAAATTTAGCATCTTTCTTAAGTCTGTTACGTTGCAAGAATGACCACATTGGTTGAGCTCTGAGTGGGCTACAGGTGATAAATAGCACCATTTTCAAAAATATTTTTTTCTGATCCTCAAGTTGTTCTTCTGATAAAAAGCAGTGGCATATCAATTCACATACACCTGTGTTAGCTTGAAATTTCTCTCTTGGTGTCGTCTGTCCTTTATTTAATCAGGTGATTAATAAAGCTATGTCTGTCACAGAGATGCAAATAATTTATCAAAGCTATGTGAACTAAAATAAAATCTTAAGGCTCTCCCACCATCACCACTGGCTGATTGGATGGACCCTCTCTTGGCCAAGAAAATACCCTAAATCTAAGCTTTTAACCATGAAAAGGGAAGTCACACATGCCTCATCATGCTCCCTCCACCCCCTTTTTGGATACATCCTTTGTAACTCATAAACAGGCCTAAAGATCTAAGGCTATGGAAGACAAACCTGCTAAGGGCCTCTATTTACATAACAAATATATGCCTGTTAGCTTGTTTTAGATTAACATATTTCCTTTTCTTAACTTAAAAAAAATTCCAAGCCCTTAGACAAAGCTTCATTTCCTTAACCAATTACAACTCAAAGAATCTTTAAACCCACCTATAACCTGTAAGCCCCCTCTGCTTTGAGTTAGCTCCCCTTCTGGGAGCCAAACCAACATACATCTTCCATGATTCCTACCTCCCTGAAATGTACAAAACCAAATTGTTGCCCAATCACAGCAAGTCCACTTGCTAACAGTTTCTTGGATGTGGCTCAGGGCCCAGGTCTTCAACTCAGCTGAGAATAAACTTCTTTAAATTAGTTTACAGAATTTGGCTTCTTTTCTGTTGACAGCCACGCTCCTTTGAGGAAATAGTGTAACAAAGGGCAGCTTTCATACCATCTTTTGTGTTCTCAGAGACAGAATACAAAACAGAATGAACATTTTCAATGCAAGAATTTTTCATACTCCTCCCTAAATAGCATTAGGCTTCATTTTTTAGATCCGTATGTTTTTGAGACTTTTTCCATTATACCAAGAGCTTTTTGACAGGAGGAATACTTTCTTTTTCATAATAGTATGCCCTGGGTCATAGGGAGCCCAGCACATGAGTGGCTTAGGAGGTGATTACTGGAATGAAATGAATGAAAGTAAGTGTCAATAGAGGGTGAATGGATGCCATGAGCCTAACAGGCCTCAGCAATATAAGGACCCCATACATTTATTCTGCAGATGTGAAAATGTGATTGCCCAGTGAGGATTAGAGATGAAGAGTGGGCCCTGGTTCTTAACATAGGAGAGGTGATTGCCTTGGTATATTGATTTTAGCTATTGCCCAAGCCAAGCAAAAACAGATCCTGCTCATAAACATGATTATGCCAGAGGGGAGACTGATTAAACAGGCCAGCTGACAGTATCTGTTCATCTTATTTAGGGCATAGCTTAAAGATAACTGCCTGAAATTCAATCTGATCACAACCAGAAGCAATGGAGATTGCCAGATATACCCTTTCCCCCCTAAGAACCCAGATCTGGGATGAATTTAATCTCTTTTAAAAAGAATTTCAGAGGAAAATAGATCTCATTTGTTAGGGCATCATTTGAGGAAGGTCCAGATTCTAGAAGATAAATAAGATATGACAAAATCTATCAAAAGTTGATGATAAAGAAAACTACAGTCCACCCTTTATTTCTAAAGGCTTAACATCTTTTAAAGAGAAATGAGAGCCCACATAACTATCATTTTTTGTTGTTTCCCCTAGTTTACTAAAATCCATGTTTTTCTAAAATAAATAGTTGATGTTACCCTTTGGCCTTGGTCAAGTTCTGCTGCTTACTGAATGTGACCTAGAGCAAAGTAATTTAAAAAGCTCAATTTCTCAAAGTGAAGGAAGGATGGAAAGAGTGAGAGAAGGAGGGAGAAAATTTTTAAAAAAGAGGGAAGGAGGGAATGAGGGAAGGAAATCCTGGTAAGATTCTCTGTGAATAATCTACAAAAAAAAAAAAAAAATTCTCTGTGAAGAAAGAAGAAAGAAATAATGGAACAGAGGGAGGGAAAGAAGAAAAGGAATTCTCATAACCCTGGCAGGAATGCAGGAATTTTAGAAAAACAGGTCAGAAACCAGAAATCCCCTCCCCAGATTTCTGGACTGTCTCAAGGTCAGAGTTCCTGGAAATACTCTACCTATATCCTGGCCCATACCAGGGATATACCCATAGTCCTGACCAGCATTAGAGACGAGCCCTGGGCAGTAGGGCCACTCCAGTGCTTCCTCATTCCAGCTATACTGATGAAGCTAATAAAACCCTTTTGCAACTGTGTGGGAGCTGAGCTGACTCCTGGTCAGTCTCCATTCTGCTTGTCCCCTCTATTGAAGTCTTTCCTTGTACCTGAACCAGGCTTCTCTCCTTTTCTACAGACCCTCACCCTGATTCTGTGCCAGAACCTCTCATCCCTTAAGAGTCTGGAAGGTTTGAATTAGGTGGCAACAGCATCTTTCCTGGGAATCCCTGGTCACTTGAGGAATTTACTATAGCCAGGAGAGCTGGATCTATATAACAAGTTGGGGGTTGCCTCTGAGAAAAAAGAAAGCTTATACCTAGGACACTTCAGACCACTTCCCCTCTGATTTATAGAAAAAAATCTAACTGAAAAATGGTACCATAATTTAGAGTGCCCTCTGGGGGCCATTGTTTACCATTGAAGAGTCAATAGTGAGGCTAGACCTGGGTATAGAAAAAAATACATACATCCTTTTCTCAATGGGCTGAGGATCAAATATGTCCCAATGCTTCAGACTATAGCCCAGCAGGGTGTTCAGGCAGCACAGACCAATCAGATATCTGGGAGCCACACTGGTCTCGCCTGATGAAAGTTCTCTTGGCAAGAGAATATATTACCCATCTGTGGGAAAGAACAAAAGTCCAGCGCCTTAACCAATCCCACCCTCTGTGTTCCTGAGTTGCTAAAGCATCTTCTGACCAACCCAAGAAGCTTTTCAGCCAAACAATAGGAGGCATCTTTTCAATGCTTGAGGAAAAATTCCTGAGGAGCACAGCCTCCCCAGACCATATGCTTGTCTGGATTTAGCTACAATTAGCAACATAGAGCTTTGTACCCACTGGCTCTCCTGTGCTTATTACAGCTGGCAGCACAGCCCCAAAAACAAGATATCCTGGAGCCTGGTCCCACCTAATGGAAGTTCTGCCCCTTGAATATATTCCTCTTTGAAAGGAAAAAAAATAATAAAATCATCATAATATGTACACATCACAAAGTTACAAAGGTGAACAAGAAGTCCCTGACTTCATGACAGCTTACATTGTAGTACAACATCCCTCAAATACAACCAATGGAAAGACAGAGGAGGTCCAGATTGGCTTCAAATGGGGCAAATTATAAAGCACTTCCTGAAAGAGATGGAGTTTAGACTAGAAATGTATTTGCATAGGGAGGAATGAGAGCAAGATGGCACCTGAGTAACAGCTTCTCTGCAACTGGGCACCGTGAGTCTGGGGAGATAAGACCCCAGGCATATCTGGCTGGTGGGATCTGCCTATTATCATCCCTTTGAGGATACAGGGAGTCAGTGAGAGACTTCTAGACCCCAAGAGGAGGACAAAAACAGTGGAAAATCTGGCAAGTAGTTGAGTGTATTCAATCGGTCTAATCCCACCGGCAGTTGTAAGTATAGCAACAGCAAGACTGCAAACCAGAAAGGCCTTACCTGTGAACAATTTTGGTGTTTTTGGACTTGGCAATCAGTTGAACTCCCTTGGGAGAGTTTGAGCAGGAATGCGGAGAAAGTTGGGCATTGTCTAGGGCCCCAGACTGAGCTGCTGAGCCAGATGGAGCTAATAGTGTTCGACTGTGGGCTGCAGGGAGCCATTGTGAGAGAACTGCCCTGGCAAGGTCTGCCCTCAGGGTTGCAGAGCAAGGATTAGGAGGGAGCTAGTAACCTAGTGACTGAGCAGCCTAAAGGCGAGGACTGAACTGCCTTACAGCCTTAACCCTCAGGGGCAGAGTGAGACAGGTTTTGGCACATTGGGTAAGTGGATAGCCACTTCAGCAGGGATCCCAGTGACAAGCACTTTCTGGGGAAAGGTTCTGCTTAGCCAAGTTTAGAAATTTAAAGTGCCTTTTAAGAGGGCTAAAGAAAGATTTAGGGTCTCCACCCTGTGGGGTTTGAGAAATCAGCAGAGGCCTCCATTAGTCAAATTAGCATTGTGACTAACATCTCATACCCCAGAAGACCACCTGTTGCCCAGAAAATATTCAACAAGATATATATACTGCTTTGTTTTTGTTTGTTTGTTTTTTGTTTATTTTGTTGTTGTTGTTTTGTTTTTTAATTTCAACCTTTTCCATACAGATTTTTTCTTTCTGTCTTTCTTTTCTTTCTCCATTTTTCTAGTTTAAACACAATTTCCCATTGCTGCCTTTTTCAATAATTATAACTTCATTTTTGCTAGTATTTCTACCCCCATTATTTTTTTTTTTCACCCAATTTTATCACATAAAGTTTTCTGTTTGCTTGTTTTGGTTTGATATATAGCATATTTTTCTTTCCTCTCTACTTGGTGGAGGTAGGGTACTGTGTCCAATCACATTAGCAAAGAGCTGCTGACCTCAAGGGAACCACCCAACCAGGCACCTCCAGAGGTTTGAGGGTTTTTAAGGTTGTGTCAAAGTACCCTACTGTACACCTATATTGCTCTGTCTCCCTATTTCTGTGCCTCTCTTCTCTTTCTCAATATTCCCTTTTACCCACCCCCTCTCCTTTCTCTATTTTCTTTTATTTATTTCTTTCTTTTTCTTTCTTTTATCCCTTCTTGGTCCACAACCTGCTTACCCTTCTGGTCCTGTACCAAAAGGACTCATCGAAACCTTAGTCCACAGGCTTGGGAACTTAAAGAGCAAGAGGAAGTGAAAGGAAAATTAGGGCAAGGAAACAGATAAAAGAAATCATTCATGAGGAAGAATCAGCAGAAAACTCTAGGCAACATGAAGAAACCAGTCCAGAGCAACCCCTCCAAGGGACCATGAGGTAGCTACTGCAGAAGATTCCACCTATAAAGAAATGTTAAGAATGACAGAAAGGGAATTTAGAATACACATGATGAAAACAATGAAGGAAATAATGGAAACAATGAAGCAAACTGCTAATAAAGTGGAAAATAACCTAAAGGAAATCCAAAAACAGAATCAAATAAGGGATGAACGATATGAAGAAAATAGAAAGGATATTCTAAATATACATTCTTCTCATCAACCCATGGAACATTCTCCAAAATTGATCATATCCTGGGACACAAAACAAATATCAACAGAATAAAAAGAATTGAAATTTTATCTTGTATCTTCTCAGACCATAAGGCACTAAAGGTGGACCTCAACTCTAACAAAAACGTTCGACCCCACACAAAGGCAAGGAAATTAAACAACCTTCTATTGAATGACAGATGGGTGCAGGAAGAAATAAAACAGGAAATCATTAACTTCTTTGAGCATAACAACAATGAAGACACAAGCTACCAAAACCTGTGTGATTCTGCAAAAGCAGTTTTGAGAGGAAAATTTATCACTTTAGATGCCTACATTCAAAAAACAGAAAGAGAGTGCATCAACAAACTCACAAGCCATCTTATGGAATTGGAAAAAGAAGAACGATCTAAGCTTAAACCCAGTAGAAAAGAAATATCCAAAGTCAAATCAGAGATCAATGAAATTGAAAACAAAAGAATCATTCAGAAAATTAATGAAACAAGGAGTTGGGTTTTTGAAAAAATAAATAAAATAGATAAACCATTGGCCAGACTAATGAGAAATAGAAAAGTAAAATCTCTAGTAACCTCAATCAGAAATGATAAA
>CAUYPK010105845.1:0-56700 GCA_963574355.1 Loris lydekkerianus
GGCTTTCCCTTCACGCCGCTCTTCCGTTCTAGTGTGTGTGTGTTGTGTGTGGGGTGTAGTTTTGTGCGTGTAGTGTGGGGTGTAGGTTTGTGTGTGTGTGTGTGCATGTGTGTGTGGTGTGTGTGGGGTGTAGTTTTGTGTGTGTGTAGTGTGTGTGTCGTGTGTGGGGTGTAGTTTTGTGTGTGTAGTGTGGGTAGGTTTGTGTGTGAGAGTGTGTGTGCGTGTCGTGTGTGGGGTGTAGTTTTGTGCGTGTAGTGTGGGGTGTAGGTTTGTGTGTGAGAGTGTGTGTGTGTCGTGTGGGGGGTGTAGTTTTGTGCGTGTAGTGTGGGTGTAGGTTTGTGTGTGTGTGTGTGTCGTGTGGGGGGGTGTAGTTTTGTGTGTGTGCATGTGTGTGTGTCGTGTGTGGGGTGTAGTTTTGTGCGTGTAGTGTGGGTGTAGGTTTGTGTGTGTGTGTCGTGTGTGGGGGTGTAGTTTTGTGTGTGTGCATGTGTGTGTGTCGTGTGTGGGGTGTAGTTTTGTGCGTGTAGTGTGGGTGTAGGTTTGTGTGTGAGAGTGTGTGTGTGTGTGTGTGTCGTGTGGGGGGTGTAGTTTTGTGTGTGTGTGTGTCATGTGGGGGGTGTAGTTTTGTGCGTGTAGTGTGGGGTGTAGGTTTGTGTGTGAGAGTGTGTGTGCGTGTCATGCGGGGGGTGTAGTTTTGTGCGTGAGTGTGTGTGTAGTGTGTGCGTGTGTACGTGTGCTGTGCGTGGGAGAAGCCGCAGCGTCCTGGGTCAGCCGCCTGGGCTGCCCTCTCACCTCCCAGCGCAGGCACCTTCCTGAACCGCATGAAACTCGAGTGTGAGGAGCTGCCCTTCCTGACAGGACCCCACCTCACCAGCTGCTCCTCATGGTCCCCCGAGAAGGAGCCGTCTGTCCCAATGCTGGAGAGAGAGAACTGGGTCCTTTGACTTCTCAAGAATTGTCACGGGGCTGTGTTTGTTGGGTGATTTAACTGACTTTCAACAGGTTTTTTTCTTGCATGCTATAGCGACTCGATGGCTGGGTTCTGGATTTTCTGAAAGCTTGTGCACTTGAGGGTCTGCTCGCTGAAACCTCCACACCTGGCCTGCCTTGTGGCTGCTCAGGCTTCCTCTCAGCACGGAGGCAGAGTTCCTCCAATGCAAGGTGGGAGCCGGAGGCATTTTCATGGTTTCCTCTCTCCAGGCATTTCCACCACACATATCTGGTCCAGACAGTCACAGAGTCCCACCTGGGCTTCAGAGGAGGGAAAGCAGACCCCACTGCTTGGGGGAGCACAGCCTAAGAAGAGCACGCAGCATGGGGACCGGCGTGGGATGGACGCAGTGGCCACAGGAAGCCCTGCCACCTGCCTGGAAGGCATCCCAGGATCTCTGGGGAATTCCAGCCCATGGAGGCCTTCCTGCCGGGATACAGCCACTGCGGGTCTCTCAGACTTCATGGAGCTTTAGGCTAAAGGCACTTCCTGGCATCTTTGTCAATGGTCATCTTTACATCAAGTTTAAGTATGGTTTATACTGTAGATATTCGTTTATAAATAAATACTTCATATATTATTTATAATAAAACTCACATATCAGCGATACATAATTTTATATTTATTTATGTACAACATATTTCACATATGATTAACAACTTTTAATATAATTTTTGTATAGAAAAAATTATAAATATAAGTATATTAATATTGACAAACAAAATATTTTATATGTAAACCATTTTATAATAATTATAAAATTAACGACTTAATATAGTGCCTCTTAAAAAGACTAGACATTTTCATAACATCAGGGAACTGTCTAAATATTGGCTTTTCAAAAGTCATTTCAAGTGGAAGGAAGTGTTTTCTGGGGATACATTTGGAAGGTGTTTCTGGGGGCCGTTGGTTGAAGCTATGGGCTGTTTTCAGTTGTTGGCAGGGACAAGGGGTAAGTTCAAGACCTGCCGTCTGAAGCCCCTCATAGTGAGGGGAAGAAACAACAAAATCTATTCTACACAGCTCGAGACTGCCTCAATGCACAATAATGGATCATCCAGTTTCATTTTGTAAAAAAACGCTGTGAGCCCCCAGAGCTGGAAGGCAACGTGGAGATCAAATAATCTTGTGCCCTGAAATCAGGGCGTGCACCCCTAAGGTAGACAGAGTGGGCAGAGGGAGTCCAGTATAAACACGCTAAGCTTTGATTTTTCCTGGATGCCAAGTAATTCAAAACATTTTCAATATTCAAACAAACACGGACATATCTTGGAGTAAAATGTAAAATCGCCATACATTTTTTAGGATAAAACAGAAGACATCAAAGAAATTCCACGTTGGTAGCAGACTGGCACGGGCGTGCTCTCTCCCTCGGGGAGAGCTGGGAGGTCCGGCTTGGCACCAGCTCCCTGAGCAGGAAGCAGAAAGGAGGGGATGCTTGTCCTCTCTGGGAGAAATCAGAGCCCCTGCCTCCAACACCCCACTGGCATCCCTTACATGTGAATGCACACTCACATTCAAAGACTTTGTACGAGAAAGAAGAATGGGAAAAATCTCATTAATTATTTATATTGACTACGTAATGAAATGAGAAAATTTGGGGTGTATTGGGCCAAATAAATAAATTTGTTTCATTCGCTTCTTTTTAAATCTATCTACTATAAATTTAAAGCACACTGGCTTGCACTTCAGTGGCTTCAGCCAGACTTTATTGGCTGCGTCAGCCTACAGCAGGTACTCTCTCAAGCGTACCTTGAGAGAGTCTTAGTGGTGCTGTGAACATTTTTAAAGATTGTTAATTAATTAGAAGTTTAACTGTAGGTTCAAGTGTGCTGTGAGATAAAAAAGGTTGAAAACCAGTGCTTTAGGTAAAGCTTCCTCTCCGACCTTCAGACGCCACTGGGCTTTCCTGTCCCCGCCCTTGTCTCGAAGTCTTCCCGCTGGGTCCTGCTTCCCTCGACCACTGTTCTCAACCAGGTCCTCCTCCTACACACAGCTTACCTCTCTCTGCTGTCGAGAGCCCTACCGCACGCCCAGACAGTGTTTTCTTGGAATTCCTTATACACTCACTCTTTTGAGTGATGAGTGTGGTAAATCAATGATGCTTTCCTAATAACCCTTATTCTCTTCTCGTATGTGGGTACGAATAGTGATGACCTGGGCCTTTCATTGTCTCTTTGGGAGGTTGCTCCAAGCCTCCCGTGGTGCAGAGGAGTCTCAGGGGGGCAAGGTGCTCACTCAGGCTGGCGCCCCAGGTAGCAGGAAGGCCAGACCTGGAGGGGGAAACAGGGAAGCTGGGGTGTGACTTCCTTCCTTCCTTCCTTCCTTCCTTCCTTCCTTCCTTCCTTCCTTCTTTCCCCTTCCTTCCTTCCTTCCTCCCTCCCTCCCTCCCTTCCTCCCTCCCTCCCTCCCTCCCTCCCTCCTTTTCTTTCTTTTCAGACAGTCTCACTTTGTTGCTCTCAGTAGAGTGATGTGGTGTCATAGCTCACAGCAACCTCAAACTCTTGGGCTCAAGCGATCCCCTTGCCTCGGGCTCCCCAATAGCTGCAACTTACAGGCCCCCACAAAAACACCTGGCTGTTTTTTAGAGATAGGGTCTCGCTCTTGCTCAGGCTGGTCTCTAACTCCCGAGCTCAGGCGATCCACCTGCCTCTGCCTAACAGAGTTCTGGGATTACGGGCGTGAGCCACTGCACCCGGCCTGTGTCTAATTTCTTCCCAACTCTCAGCTCACTGGGTAAGTGGGTATGGATAGCCCTAATTTTTCACTATGTCCCAACACAATACCCTGTGGCAGAAAGCCCTCGCCAAGGCCTTTCTCTGGCTACAAAGCCTGGGTGAGCTAGATTCGTGCTCTCTCAGCCTCTCTTGCAGTCAGGAGGGCCTGGTAGAACTTTTCCGGAGAGACAGCCAAAGGGGCTTCCAGGGAAGAATGTTCTGCCTGCGTAAAGGAAAGGAAGTCATGTGCAGAGTCATGCACAGAGATCCTTTTTGCTTTCCCAGCCCTGCTCCACTTCCTGCCATTGAATACAGCTGAGGTGGCCGGCATTGCAGCAGCCATTGTGGGACTGTGAGGTGATCACCTAAGGGAGAACAGTAGAGGATGGCTGAGCAGAAAGACAGCAAGGGCCTGGGTAAGGATGGCATGACTGTGGTGCCAAACTCAGGACCTCCTTCTTATGGGCTTTTAAAATTGTGATACGACTCGATGCCTTTACCACAAACCACCTGCAGCTGAGCAGTAGGCTCCTTGCCCTTGGGCCTTCCTGAAACACAAGAGCTCACAAAGCAGCCACAACCTTCAGTGTAAGTTAATGTTGCCAGGACGCCAGAAAGTGGCAGTCTCATCGTCCCAAAGCATTGGCCAGTAGGACTCACATGGTCATGGCAGCCACGACTCCTTTAGGCCAGACCTGGTGGCACTTGTCAAGCAGACGTCATTTAAGCGTCTCAGCAACGCTGGGAGGCAGGTGCTGTTATGCCTCTGCGCAGAGAGCACATGGGGTGGGGAGGGAGGTAGTGTGTCCAAGGTGACATGGCCTGCGTCACTTCCCAGCAGCAGGAGGCTGAGTCAGAGCCCAGACCCTTAACAGCTGACCTCCTCCCAGCACTTCCTGGGTATGTTTTGTTTGTGATGAGGCTGCCATGGACTCCCAGCATTCCTCTTTTCCAAGTAATTCCAGAAAAACCGTAAAAAGAGAGAGAACCTAATGTTCCATGTCTCTGATGACACGTCTGTCTCTCACTCCCCAGCAGGCCGACTACTATTATCTGGGGCCGCATTAAAGATGTCAGCTCTTGAAAGTTTTTCTTTCTTCCAGGTGGCAGTTTCTAAATGAACAAATTACAGTTTTGTTTTTTTTTAAATCTGAAAATAACACATGAACGACGTAAAGAAGACAAAAAGTTCAGCAGGTTTACAGTCTCCTCCTTATGCCAATAAACAAGGGGGACAAGACGTGAGACTGACCATCGCACCCGGAGCTCACTCGTCAAGAGAGGCTGCAGACCAGCGAAAGGAATTTGGTTCTGCTCAGATTTAGTTGAGTGAAATATAGTCATTTTCTGGTCGGGATAAACGTGTGGAATAAATCAGTCTCCTGGAGAGATGAGAGGTGAGTCTGCTCTTCCAGAAATACAACCTCATCTTGTATCTTTCACAGTGTGAGGTCTCTGTAGAAGAAAAGAAAATGAAATGGGATCTTTTCAACTGTGTTTCAGCAATTTTTTTTTTTCTGTTATTGGTATAATCAGAATTCCTAAGAACTGTCTCTCTAAACATTCTGGATTTCAAGTGGAAATTCTGATGAATCTCTTTTAAACTCTCAAAGAACACAAAAGTGGCCATTTGTATAAAACACCGAAAACAGTTTTATTTCTTCTTTTCTTTTTTTGTGACATAGTCTTATTTTGTTGCCCTCGGAAGAGTCCAGCAGATCTCGCCTGAGCTCAAGCAGTCCACCCACCTTGGCCTCCCAGAGTGCTGGGGTTACAGGTGTGAGCCACGGATTCCCTTTTTTTTTTTTTTTTTTTTATCATAGGATGAATGCAATTGTATTCCAAAATTTGATGTTGGTGATGACAGTAATATTAAGCATTTTTTAACTGCTTACTGTATTCCGAGCATTTTGAAAGCACTTTGTGTGCATTAGTTTTTTGCATCCTTATAAAAATTGTGCAAGTGGTTCTAATATTATCTCCATTTTGCAGATGAAGAAAGATGATGTTGGTTCCTTAGTTCTAACAAATGCACAACAGTGATGTGAGACCTGAGCAACAGGAATACCAGGATGAGGGGCGTGCAGGGACTTTCTGTGCCACTTTTCTGGAAGTCTAAAATACTTAAAAATGCATGATTATGGGGTGGGGCCTGTGGCTAAGTGAGTAGGGCGTCGGCCCCATATACCGAGGGTAGGGGGTTCAGACCCAGCCCCCGGCCAAACTGCAGCAAAAAAATAGCCGGGCGTTGTGGCGGGCGCCTGTAGTCCCAGCTGCTCGGGAGGCTGAGGCAGGAGAATTGTGTAGGCCCAAGAGCTGGAGGTTGCTGTAAGCCGTGTGATGTCATGGCACTTTACCAAGGGCGGTAAAGTGAGACTCTTATCTCTACGAAAAAAAAAATCATGATTATAAAAAAGAAATGAGAGTCTACATAAAACCTCAAGGAAAAATAATCACATGTCCTACCTTCTTATTCTAAACATACTCAGTTTTTTTTAAACCTGTGTCAGTGGCTTCCTCACCCATCACCCTCTGCTTGGGTTTGGTCAGTAGCAGGCATGGCAGAGGATCCGAGGGTGGGAGGAAAGAGATGGGCTCTGTGTCTGCTTCCTGGACGGCACCTCTACCCGAGGCCACTGCTCTGAGAGATGGCCACTCCGGCCACCTTCTCGGGGGCTGGCACCTGCCCTCTTCCCGCCTCCTGCAGACTCGAAGCTGGAAACACCCCTGCTGTTACGACCTGGGTTCCTTTCACTACCCCTTGTTTGTTTCCTTAAATTCTGCCTACGCTTCTGAAAGTCCTTTTGTTAGACTTTTCTCAAATTACCTTCTTTTACTGTCTTCCACCTGATTCTTACTAGGATCCTGATGAAAATGCCACTTGACTCAGATTTCTCTATATTTAATTTTTATTGCAAATAGAAAAGACTGGAGTACTAATGAGAAAACTGCTAGGTGAGACCCAAAGCCTGAAGGGTGAAATCAAAAGTCTAAGATCAAAATAGGGCAAACTGAGGCTGTCTCCCTGCTGGTCAGAGGCAGGAGGGCCTGTTTCTCTCTGGATGGACAGCAACCCTTGAAGACTGCTTCTGAATGATTTCCAAAGAGCTTGGATTACATTTTAATTAATTTGCCTGGAAATTAACATACTTCACTTTTTCTTGAGCCAGGTCCAAACTTTACAACATATCTCATTGCAAGGAAATGCTTCCATAAATCAGGGCGAACGTGGCATTGGGGAGTGAAGGAGATATTCATCTACGGGTGTTTTGTATTCTCATCTTGTACGTAACTTTAAAAATACCTTTACAAGAGGCATATTCCAGACTGGCAACCAATGAATACTCTGAGGGCGTCCTGAGAGCTGTTTCTCTGTTCCCAGGTCACAGACAAGCTCACCTGTTTATGCCAGACTGTTGATGGAGGGGGAGAAGTCAGGGCACACCTGGGGTCCATTCACTGGCTGTGTGACCTGTCATAGGTTATTTGTCCTTTTTGGGCTTCAGTTTCCTCATGTGTAAGTTAAACCAAGGGTTCAAAGAAGCAGCACAGAGAGAAAAACTCCCCAAAGTTCTTAGCCCCCACTCCCGCCCCACTTCACACTCCAGCCACCATATTTTCCACCAGATGGTCTCTGGCTGGGACCTCAGCATCTGTGAAGCCCCAGACTCTCCGATTTTTGCTCACTACCAAGACAGACTTGGAATAGCAAGGGCTGTCCACAGAGCTGAATCTCCTCGGGGAAATGGCCAGGAAGGCTAATTTGCAGAAAGACTCAGATGATGTCTTTGGAAAGAACACCTTCAAGCTTGAGTTTAGATTCTGACTCTTATCTCTTGCTGGTTAAGAATCAATGGAGAAGCAATATCTCTCCTCTGCTGCCTCCTTCCCTGGTCTGTGGGATGGGAGTAACAGCAGCTGTCTCAGAAAACTGCCAAGAGGGCTTAGTGAGGTGGCACAAGGGGCCCCTGGCCCAGAGCGCAGAGTAAGTGCTGAAAGCGTGGCGGGGAAAGCTTTGAAAGGAGAGGTGAGAAGAGAGTTTTGCTCATGTGCTCAGTAGACGCTCACTGGGCTCCTGCCTGAGGCCTTATGTTCTGTATTAAGGAGGCAGCAGAATGATGATGGGGTTGACACAGTCTCTGCCTTTAGGAGAAAGGTATTGCATCAATGATACAAATATCTAAAGTATTGCAATTTTTAATAAGGCGAAGAAGGAAACAAGAAGAAAGAGAACCAAGGAATGGCTTCTAATTTAGGGAGGGAGAGATCAAGAAAGACAATGACATTTCCTTGGGTTGGAAGACTTAATATTGTTATGATAGCTGCACACATTATATTTATAATATTCCTCAGATTGGCCTACAGATTAAATGTAATACTATCAAAATCTCAGCTGGGTGTTTTGCAGAACTTGATAAGGCGATTCTATTAATGAAATTCATATGGAAATGCAAGTCACCAAGAAAAGCCAAAACGATCTTGAAAAAGAAGATCGAAGTTGGGAGAGGCAGACGTCCTACGTCACGCGTCCTAATTTCAACTTAACGCAAAGCTGCAGGAGCTCGGCCTGTGTGGTGCTGGCAGACGGGCAGATGTACAGATCAGCTGAATGGATCGTGTGTACTTAATGAACTCCAGTGAATGAAATATACTTATGGGCAATTGATTTTTGAAAGGACGGAAAGAAGTGTGTTATCAAGAAATGGTGCCAGGCCAACTTTGTTCACGGCAGAGAACAAAGCCAGACCTTGACTTACAGAGTGCGCGGACGTTAATCGAATGGATTAAAGACGTAAATGCAAGGGCTAACACTATAAAAGTTTTAGAAAAACACAGGTGAAAATCTTCGCATCCTCGAATTAGATAATGTTTTAAAAATATGACAAAAAGCATAATTGTACCCTCACCAAATTGATAAATTTTTCTTAATCCCATTTTTTTAAAGAGAAAAATAATTGTACTTCAAAGGACATGCTCCAGTAAGTTGAAAGGGAATCCACAGAATGAGAGATAAATTTTTTGATGCATATATCCAGTAAGGGTCTAGTATACAGAATATATAAAGATATATTTGGCAAATATATAAACATAAATATAAACATGGGCAAAGAAACAGACATTTCTTCAAGTCAGATATACAGCCAGCCAACAAGCAGGTGAAAAGATGCTCAATATCATCAATTATTGGGAAAATGCAACTCAAAACAAAATACCAGCTTCTATTTGCTAGGCTGGCAAGTGTGGTGAGGGTGCAGAGAGGATGAGGCCTTGTACAGGAAAGGAGGCCAGGCCACAGTGAGTTGAGCACGGTGTGCCCTGTGATCCAGCTATTCCTCTCCTGAGGGTGTGACCTCACAGAGAAATCTGTACAGGAATGTTCTCAGAAGCGCTATTTGTAATATGTGGGAAGTAGCAGTGCCTCAAGCCCATCAGCTGGTAAGTGAAGAAACCGGACATGGCCTGTGCTCACTCCCCTTAAACATTATTCGGTAATAAAAATGAGTGAAGAACTAATTCCTGCTACAACTTGGATGAACCTTGAGAACATCACGCTTTGTAAAAGGAGCTGGACACTGAGGCTACACACCCTGTGGTCCTGCTTCCTTGAAGGGTCCAGGTCCCCAGAGATAGGGCGTGAGTCAGTGGTTCCAGGGGTGGGGTGGGTGGGGGAGGGGAGAGTGACCGCCAGTGGACATGGAGTTTCTTTCTGGAGTGATAAAAATGTTCTGGGATGAGGTGGTGGTGATCTTTGCACAACTGTGAATGGAATGAAACTACTGAATTGCATACTTTCAAAGGACGGATTTTATGATAGGTGAATAAAATCTAAAAAAATGGGTGAACAATTGGAATAGGCCCTTTACCAAAAAGGATATGGATCCCAAACAGGAACATGAAAATACGCCTAACGTCACTGGTCATTAGGGCAGTGCAGATTAAAACTATAATGAGATGCCCCCAGATGCTAATTAGAATGGTTACAAATGAAAAATAACTGAGGACATCAAATTGTGCTTTGCAGGACGTGCTTAAGCCCCTGGGACTCTCCTGTGTCACTACTGGGACTCCCACGTGGTGCAACTACTTTAGAAAATAGTTTGACAGTTTCTTATAAAGTGAATCATACATTTACCATATGACCCAGCAAGTCTGTTCCTGGATGGCGGCTCGAGAAACTCAGCTACGTGCACGTGAATGCTCCTGGCTGCATCTTCTGAATCACTGAAAAGTGGAAATGACAGTATGTTCTTCAGCAGGTAAACGGGTGAACACATGGATACGTTTGTATGTACAAGGGTGATGGGACACTATGTGCGCATGAAAAGGAGCCAACTGTTGGTGCGGACAGCAGCACAGATGCACTTCAGATACGCTCTGTCTCCAGCAATTGCATCCTCCATTATTTCCTTCACACGACATTTTGGACAAGACAGCAGTCGAGGAGGAGACTCGAGGTTCTCAGTTGGTCAAGGGTGGGGAGCGGGGGTGTGACTGCAAAGCTTTAGTACGAGGAGGATACTCTGGGGTGGAAACCCGTCTGTGTTCTGACTGTGACGTTGCTCACGCAGGTCTGTGTAAGTGTGAAAGCTGAACACCAAAACCAGCAAACAGACCAGTAAGGAGCAAAAAGCACCAAGCAACGGGACATGGTTTCTCAAAAATAAATTTTAAGATGAAAAAGAACAAAAAAAGAGGAAGCATAGAATACATTGCCAACTAGTTTGTAAGTAATATTTTGGAGAAAATATCTTGGTGGATTTAGAAAACAAGTAACATGTGTCTTTCTTTGAGGCTTGGTTTCCGTCTCAAGTAGCTACATGGGGGTAGATTTCTTAATGCCTGGCGGCTCACGGTAAGGGATTTGATTTTGCTCTAACTGTCCTGGAAGCATGATTGTAAATGTTCTGACAAAGCTACAGGGAAGGCAATCTTTCCTTAACATGAGGGGAACGCAGCTCACATGTGGGAAGTGACTTCCAAGGGCCACTTTAGAAGGATACCTGTACCCAGCTTGGAATTTGACTTAAGGAAACAGAAAGAAGGTTTTAATGCCTTGTGGATCTGTTAATTTGTGTTGTGCTTGAAACTAAAGGAGAAACAGAAGAGGGAAAACCCATTTGCCAGTATCCTGGCTTCATTATCTTTATCTGAGTAGAATTCCAAGGCCTAAGATGATTCTTAAGTGATCCACCATTGCCAAACCCTGTTCTCTTCCATAGTGAAAAAAAAAAAAAACAAAAAAACCCACCAAAAAACAAAACAAAACAAACAAAAAAAACGGCTTGTTCACTTTCTACGTTGTCAGCAAAGGGCGTGTTTTTAAGGGTTTCCAGTATTTGTACCTAAATTTTAATTCCTTTTCAAATTGGACATTGTCCCGGTTGTTGGAATTGGCCGGGCTGTGACCGCCACGCTCACTGGTGTCCTGACTGGGCTGCTGCCCTGCGTCTGTTTCCCAGCTCCCCAGTCTGGGAGAGCAACAGCGCTGCCCGTTCTCCAGAGTTCACAGGGTCTCTTTCAAGTATGCTTTTTCTCCTCAAGATTTGTTGAATGAATGAGTGAGTCACCATGAGGTTTCAATCCGGTAGATTTTTGTTTGTTTGTTTTATGAGGAATGAGACTTATGTCATGATTTGAAGGATCTAGGGACATGTGGGTGGCCTTCAGCTCTTCCGAGTGAACGTCTCTGGGCCGAGGGTCCACGTCTTTTCAGAAGAGCTTTAAACGGCCCAGGACCCCTTCAAAAGTTAATAAGCCCCGATGGCATCTCTGGGCCTCTGGCCTCTGGCTGGTGCTGGCTGGGGGGCATTTTCGGGATGCTTGCCGCTTTCTCCTAGAAGTGGGACTGGGAGTGTGGGGGGGAGAGCAGGGCAGCAGCAGGTGGGAAACGTGGCTTTTGAAGGTGCCTCTGTATTCGAGTCATGGTATTTCCCTTTGGGGATATTGCTCGGGCCTTCCAGATCTCCATTTTCTGATCTATCAAATGAATGGAAAATGTAGGAGAGCAGGGGATGGAGGCGAGTGGGGATGCTCGGTAATGCAATGAACGTGTGAACATGTGCGAACCGAGCACAGTGTGTCTGTGAAAACCGCTTCCTAGGTAACAGGAGAGCTGGGGTCTGTGATGACAATGTGTGTCTGGAATGTGTATCCAGTGCGTACGTATGGAAGTGACTTCCCAGCTCCTGGATGGCTGGGGGTCTCAGTGATACACTGAACGGCACCTTCGGGACAATGCCATGTCACATTCCATGGGTGGGGGAGACCTGCGGGGCGGGGGTGGAAGGTTGGCTTGACTCTGTCACTGACCGGGCCCAGAGACAAGCCCTCAGACCTTGCTGGGGGAGTGTGGCACGGTGCCGTGGCTGTGGAAAGGGCCCTCGCAGCTCCTCAGTAAGTGAGACAGACACCATCACAGGACCCGGGGATTCCCTGCTGGGTGGACGCCGGAGGGAACTGAGAACAGGTGTTCAAACAAAAGCTGTGTGTGAATGTCCGTAGCAGCACCATTCAAGAGGTCAGAAGGTGGGAACACACGTCCATCCACGGATAAAATAAACAAATGCAGGGTGTCTACACCGTGGGGCACACTCGGCCTGAGGCAGGACGGGGTTCTGACTGTGCAGTGACGTGGATGAACCTTGAAAACAGTGAAGAGAGTCAGATGCAAAGGCTGCAGATTGGGTGATTTCATTTATCTCCAGTGTGTAGAGTCGGTCACTCCCTGGAGACAGAAGCAGACTGGTGGCCTCCAGGAGAGGACAGGAGGGAATGGGAGTCATCTCCTGATGAGGATGGGGCTTCTAGGGTGAGGAAATGCCCTGGAACCAGACTGTGGCAACGGCAGCACAGCCCTGTGAAGGTGCTAAATGTCACTAATGGTGAATTTTGTGTTGTGTGTGTTTTAAAAAGAAACAATTATAATCACAGTGGGAACTGGAGAGGAGCAGGTTACATTGTGAGCACTGGTGTGGGTCCGCCTGCTGCAGGCTGGTGTGGGCGTATAAGGAGGGTGTGGAGGTGCCCACGTGAACCTGGACGTGAACACCTGGACGGAACACTCTCTGCCCATGGTGTGTGGCGGTGCCCACGTGAACAGAGAACGCCCCAGCGGCAGGTGACAGACCCGGTGAACACTCACTGCCCACGGTGTGGCCCTTAGAGATAATGTTGTCTCTTAAATCCATACATCAGCTGTGCTGAGCAGGGTCCACTGCCCGTCCCTTTTACATCTGAGGGTCCTAAGGCACAGAGAGGGGAAATAACCCTCCCTGGGTCCCCAGCTAGTCCTTTGCACCACTGGAACTTGAGCCAGATCTGTTCAACAGGGATCTGTTGGGCTGTTACTGAAGAGAAGGGACACTCTGTGGGGCTGTGGGTGGGGATTCCAGAGCCAGGTCTTGAAATTTGCCTGCATTTCTCATCTCGAGGGAAGTGTGAACATCACCTTCCTCAGCTGTTCCCTTCCTTCTTCCAAGATGAAAAACCTGGTCAAGAACGAGGCCGAGGATGGGGGGTGTGAGGACATGGCCAGGGCTGCCCTGCCCTCCTCCACACAGACCATGGAGACGGGACTGCTCTCTCTGGGCCCCCCGTGTGTTAGGGAACAGGGGCAAAATCGCTTGCCCAGAGTCAGACCCTCAGAGACGAGGGGTTAGAATTTAGAGTCCAGGCTGATGGAGGTAGCACTGCTGACTCTGCTGAGATACTCAGCACCCCATGTCTAACACCAAACTCACACACACGCCTGTGGACGGTGGAACAGTACGAGAAGAAACGTACACACAGAAAATGTAGAGACCGCTCGTGTGACAATGTCCAGAAAGACGCCCATGTGCCGCCCGCCACTCCTGCCTGGGTGGACGCATGAGCCTGTGGAATCGGGGTTGCACTTGTAGACTTGTAATTTAGCATTTTATTTGTATTTCAGATTAGTTTAGTTTGGGAAAATGATTTTTTAATACCTGCTGGACCAGCACCTCCATGGGGGGCCTATGAGATCAGCCACTGGTGAGATGTGCACGGCTGTCACAGCCCCTGAAGCCACCACCTGCTCCCGCCTGGAAATCAGGGCTTTTCTTTTATCCATATGAAAGGGGCCTGAGCAAAGGCCAAAGGGTGTTTGTGCTGTATGTAGAGAATCAGTCTCAGGCCTGGAAATGGACGCATGCCCTTACCCAAGGCCCCACCCGCAGGGCCCGAGGCTGAATCCTATCGTTTGGGACTTGGACCAGGGAGGAATTTTTCCTTCGAGTGGGTCTGGGACGCTTCCAGGGCTGGGGGGCCGAGGAGACGGCTGTGCAGCCCAGAGGCGGCATTTGGAAGATTTCAGTGGAAGGGGCTGAATGCTGGCATCCAATCTCTCTCCGATACTATGAGCCCTAAAACTTTAAAGGAGGCAGACTCAGCAAACGCCAGAGGACATTTGGCTACAGAGAAAATGTTCTGAAACGCCCTTTGGAATGTTCTGGTAAAACCCAAACTGGGGCGGGTCCAAAGCAACTCTGGACGGAGTCCTCAGCTGCTTGGATGCTGCGGCTTCCACTCACCCTGAGTGCACCTGGCGAGTTCCTCTCTGGTACAACACAGGGAAAAAAATTTACCCCAGCGATCGGTCGGGGTAGGCATCTCCTGCACCAACAGCTGATGGTGAAAACAGTTTCACCGAGTCTTCATATTTCCAAGACCAAGCAGAAGAGCTGTGATGATACTGTGTTCTCACCACCTGCTCACAGCTCTGCAGGGAAGGTAAGATGCTATTGCTCCAGGGAGGCCAGGCCCAGGGAAGGGACCCACACGCAAGCTCCAGACCAGCGGCAGCCAGACCACGTGTGACCAGGAGCAGCCTGCTTGGCCGGCCCCCCTGTGGACGGGGAGCATGTGAGAGGAAGAATCCACATTCTGTAGGCTGCTGGCTTACAAGATATAACTATTCCCACGTTATTTCAACTCCTTTCTACTCCCCAAACTTGACTCCCTTCCTTCATTGGCAGGCACTGAATTTATCTCTGAGTTTGCAAAAGAGACAGAGGCCACATTAGGAGGAGGCCCTCCAGGTGTGCTGGCAAGGCCCTCTGCTAGGCTGTGGGGTTATTTCTTTTTTTGAGACAGAGTCTCACTCTGTCTCCCCAGGCTAGAGAGCTGTGGTATCAAAGCTCACAGCAAACTCAGACTCCTGGGTTTTAGCGATCCTCCTGTCTCAACCTCTTGAGGAGCTAGGACTATAGGTGTCTGCCCCGCCATGTCGGGCTAGTTTTTTTATTTTAGTAAGAGACAGGGTCTCCCTCTTGTCCATACTGGCCTTGACCTCCTGAACTCAGGAGATCCACCCGCCTTGGCCTCCCAGAGTGCTGAGCCACCGTGCCCGGCCCAGGTGCCTTCTTAATCCACTCCCTGTCTGTCCAGTGGAGTACAGGTCCCTGTCCAGCAACTGTGGACTTGATCATGTGACCTGCTTCGACCAAAAGAATGTCACAGAACTGACAGAACCCCGTTCCAAGCAGACGCTTTGCGCGTCTCCTGAGTTCTTGCTCCAGCTCTGTTCTCCTGCCCAAGTTTGCTGCTCCCACGACTTGGATCTGGGATGCAGGCAGCAGACCCACAGTGGAGCCTGCTGAGCTCAGCCACAGGCCTGCAATGGAGAAATGGAGAAATCATTTGTTAGTATAAGCCGCTGAGATCCTGAAGTTTGTCATGTGATCATCCCAGCACTCGATGACCAGTAACGACACAAATCCACACCTGCCCGCACCTGCGTGGTGACTCTTCCTCACTTCTCAGGCCCGGCTCCCTCTGGACACTGCGTCCCACCTTCCCGCACCTTCTCAGGAGCCTTAATTGTCAAGTATTTCTTCCTTTTCCCCATATTCTCTTCACTAAATCCCTCTCGTCACTTTGAACACACTAAGCTCCTTCTGGCTTCCACTTAAGATTTAGAAAACCGGCAAGGGTCACACACACCCCAACCACAAGGAAAAGCCAAATAACATAGCAGAGTCATAAATTTAAAAAAGATTCTTGAAGTAATATATACACATAGACAGTGGGGCCTCCATGGCTGAGCCCCTCTCTGCACTGACCCCCTCCTTAAGTCGGCCTAATTTTCACAGACTGGACATGCCCCACATATGCGTATCAGTACAGTGGGCCTGGTTCCTGATGCTGACCACCCCCTTGTGCTGACCGGTTTGTGGCAGTCCCATGGGTGGTCACTTGCAGAAGTCTCACTGTGTGTAAGCACTAAATATCCATGTATATACAGTGCTTCAAAGCACTTTTTTAGGACGAATTTGAGAATTTAATTGTGAGACCTTGTGTGACAACAGCTCTGACGGTCATTCCAGAAGAAGAGTTCCGGACTTGCTCTGGGGTGGACTCAGCGCTGGTGTCAGTGCACAGCTCCCCAAGGGCAGCACCTGGAGGTGGTGCCGGTGGTGTTCAGCAGTGACGTCTGTAGCACTTTTTCTGGGATGAGTCACAGAACTTAATAATTATGGCCTCCTACGTCTCCCCTTGTTGCCCGAAGCTAACGAGCCTGTCTGCCCATGGCTGTGTTCTGGTGGACGTGGGCTCTGGGTTTGTTGTGATAATGTGTCAACTCACTGACACGGTGGGTGGGAGCCACATGCCTTCTGCCCCATCTGCCATCCTAGCTGTGTCTGTACCACGCTTGTCCCAGCTTTCTGTGGGGTCCCGGCTCTGCCACGTCCCCCACACCCTGCCGCGGCCGCCTGAGCTCAGGTGGGCCTCTCTGCTCACCAAGGCGTGAATGGCTAACATCTCTCCAGTCTGCCCTGTGGACGCAGCCTTGCACCCCCCTCATCACTTCCTCAGCAGGAATCGTGATCCTCACACCCCATCTCTTGATTTCCTAACTTTTGTCATGGTCATCACTTTCCCTGCACGTGCAGACTTTATTGGCACCTAATTCTGCCAATGGACAGAGCTGGAAAGGGCCGGAAGTTGTCTGCTCTTGCTGGCCACAGGCAGCACGAGATTCACACACAGTGCTCAGAAAAGCTTAGAAGCTGAGTGTGCTGGGGGTGCCGGCCTGGAGGGTGCCCAGAACCTGTGACCCATTAGCAGCACCCAGAGTGGTTGTGTATGTGTGCACATGTGACAAAGGCTGTGTCCAGTTGAGGTCAGATGGGGCATGTGTGGGAGAGTCCCACAGGCCACACCTGCCTGTGAGGGGCTCTGGGGCCGGGGCACCTGGGTGTGAATGTGGACATGTCACCTACTCTGCTTTGTGGCCCTGGGCAGGTGACTCTCCTCTGTGATTCCCTGTAGGCTCCTGTGCAGGGTGATGGGTGGTTGGGAGCTCTGATGAACGGCTGGCGGAGGGAAAGCTACTGACATACTGCGTGGGCACCCAGTGTCCTCTGAAAAGGACTTGCTTCCGTGGGCTCAGGCCCTCCCAGGCCGCACCCCCACCTTCCTGGGTGGGGCAGTGTGTGAAGTCACTCAGATGAAAGGGCCTCGTGGGAGGAGCACCCAGGAAGATCAGTCCAAGCCCTGCAAACCCTCTGTGGAATGAGGTGTGGGGAAACAGAGGATCACAGGTGACGCGATGTGCCCTGGGGCCTGGGATCATCCCACTGCGTGGGCGGGCAGCCGCAGCCCTCTCTGATTGGAAGGGGGAGTGTGGGTTTCCTCTTGGCGCAGAGGCTGCAAAGATCTGAACCTGGAGGTGATTGAGATGGGCACAGACGTGAAAGTTCAATACTGACTCTGTGGGGGCGGCTTGAGAATTGCCTTGTGGTGTGTAAAGTGCCACAAGTGTGCGAGAAAACAGAACGTGGCTGTAGTTGAGGAAATTTGAAACACACATAAAATCTGATCCTGAAATCTGACTTGGAGGAATCTAATTTACACAAACAAAAAGCACCTGGCGTAACGACACTGCGGAAGGGTATTCACTGCACGGTGGGTGGAGGCAGGAGACAGGAGCCTCCGTCGTCAGGGGACTCTGGTGGGTCAGGGCTGCCTGTGACATGGAGCAGTGCGGTCGTCACACTAGCGTGAAGCCTGAGCTGCAGGTGGGTCGGGATGTCCCAGGACCTTGGGGAAGTGTTCAGACAGCCCTGCTCAGGGGGGCTGGAGGTGAGAAGAGTGAAGTCTGGCAAAGACAAATTCTGGAAGTGTGGGGAAGGCAAAGAAATGCTTATTCCTGTAACGAGAGAGACTGATCCTGGGGTTGGTGTGGAAAGGTGCTTTGATTGTCGAGCACGTTAATGTGGTCGATAATTTGGAGGGTGGGAAAGCGTTCGTTGGACAAAAAGAAAGTCGATTTCTGTCACTGTGTGGCCCCTTTGTTCCTCCCATTTGGGGCTCCCTGAATGTGTCCCTTGCCGCCTTTGACAATACAAGTAAGTGGCCGCCACCAGACCATGTCATTTAAGAGGCAAGGTCTAGCCTCGCTTGCGACTGAAGTTTTCCGATTCGCTTCACAGCCGCTGGGATTTGAATCATGTCAGGCACGTCCCCCCTCCCTGGCTTCAGGTTTTCCATAAGTAAATCCCCCTTCAGTGCTGTTTAAATTTTTTTTTTTGTGTGTGTGTGTGTTTTGTTTTTGTTTGTAAGTGGTTATTTTTAGTCCCGTGGCTCTAACTGGGACCCTGCCATGTGACGGAGGGGCCATCGTGAGGACAGTCATTCCGCACCGTCGTCCTCATCATAACCCGGAAAAGCTTAAAATGAAGTGAGTCAACAAAGAAATTCCTGGGCCCTGTTGGGCGGGTCTGGACCCCAGGGTCGGGTGGCGTGAAGTCCCAGTGACTTTGTCTCTTGTGCTCCCACCTGGAAGGCTTGGTCCCTTCTGTGCACAGATGCACGAGTGACATCACTATCAGTGAAAAGGAAAAGAAAAAGTAGTTGGAGGAGCACCGAGACATTTCCACACAAGGGCAGGGTGAGCAGAGCCCCGGGCCAGCTGCGCGGTCAGGCAGAAGCTAACGTGGGTGGGGTGGGGGACAGGAGGCGCGTCTTCCCTGAGGCTGGACACTTCCCAGCCAGGTTTGGACACTTCCTGAAACTCTTCCCTGACAGGCTCATGTGGGCTTCATCAGTCCCCAGGAATGTGGAAAATGAGTGTAGTTCAGGAGAAAAAGGCATTTCTTTGTCTTTTCCAGATTTCTTCTATTTCTTTCAATTCAACATCATGAATTGAGAAGAGTTATTAGCAATCTTATTATCGAGACAGAGCTGTTTGGACACCCTTCTTTCCAGCACTTGTCTACACGCCGGGCAACCCTACACCTTCTGCACACATTATGTTCAGGAAGCCTTTTCTTATAGGCATTCCCTGCGGTGGGGCAAGCTGATTTTACAATGACTGCTGCATTCTGTGGTCCCGGGGGCACCATGTCAGGTGGTTTTATACATTAAGGATAACTTTTATTTGCTATACCAGGATTTTTTAGTCAATCTCATACTTTCTTGGACTTTTCAGGCTGTTATTGCTGCCAAACTTACTTTTTGCTTTTTATTATAAATAACAATATAACGTTAATGACACGTATAATGCTTTCTTTTATATTGGTTTATATTTAGTAATAATATTTATAAATATTATGTCATATACTTATGATGTCATTTTGATAAATGTTTACTATTATTTCTATACATTAATCCCCAGAAGAATTACTAAGACAAAAGGTTTACGTATTTAAAATATAAAATTATATTATAAAAACTTATGTGATAAAATCGATACATGGGCACTGTAGAGGATTGAGAAATCACACATTGTAGATAATATTAATGTGAAATTGACTTTCTCCAATCAAATAAATACTATTTTTGGTTCCAGTTACTTAGTCTTGTGTTTCTACAAATTTTACAAGGGCTGGAGTTCATCCAATGCACCCTTTTTCACCTAATGGAACATGAATATTAGCTAATTTTTAAATAGTCTTCAAATTAACTTAATTTTTAATGGTTGCATAACATTATTCATATAGATTTATCATAATTTCATCACACAACTCCTACATTTAAGTTGTTTCCATTTTTTTCTTTTATCATTTATAAAAATTTCTCAGTAAAGACAATAATTCTGACAGTGTTGCTAGAAGATAACTTAGAAAAAAAATCAAAGTGTGTGGTTACTTGTAAAACTTGCCAAATACATCGTTACGTTGCTTACCCGAAAAGCTGTATGAACTTGTAACACCTTTGCTGTCTCTCCATAATTTTTAAAAACCCTCTTCTTGTTAATTTAGAGAAAAAAGTAACCATCTAAAGTTAGTTTTAATTTGCACTTCTTTGATTACTAGTTAGAATGATGTTTTTTTTTAAAAAAATGTTTTTTGGGCATTTTAGCTTTTTCCTTCATGCCCTCCTGCAATTTTTTTCTTCTGGATTTTCAAGTGTTATTTATGTAGTCAGGAGAGCGCTTCCTTGTGATAAGTTTCAGGCTTTCTTAACTTATTGATTTTGTTTTCTAACTTTTTGCTAGAGAGAGGTATGAAATCGTATGTAGAAGTTTTTGAGTGCATGAACTCTTGATCTTTTTGTTTGCTGGTTTTATACTTTGAAGGTTCTTTTAAAGAGTTCTGAAGGTTCCAGGCCGTATGTATAATTTTAAGTGTTTTAATATTTTGGCGAGATTGTCGGAATAAAGATTGTGAAGTGAAACCACAGCAGAAGAAGGTGATCCATTGTCCCAGAACCACTTATCAAGTAATCCCGTTCTTCTCCGCGTGAAAGTGTGGCTTCCTCTTCTGCGCCAAGTTCTCAGCTGGCTGTGCCTGTTTCTGGGACTGTGCTCCCTCTGCCTCCCCCTGTGCAACTTAGTCATGTTTCTCTCTTTCTTATTTTTCATAAACTTCTTGACCAGTCCCTTATTTTTCTTATCTGTGAAATACATTTTTTTTTTTTTTAACAGTTTGAAAATGGGATAAGCTCTTTCTTCTTATCTGACCGAGTTCTGCAGCCCTGGGTCATCACTTCCATCTCTAAATGCCTCGTCCCTGTTCTGTGTCGCCATACAGGAAGCCCATGAACCAGGCACATGGTCCCTGCTCTGGATATGACAACACAGAGAGGCTGCAAACTCAAGCAATTTGCCCCAAAACAAGTGGAAGGGCTCAGGTACTTACACCGGCTGTTTCTGACCCCAGAGTCTGTGGGTTTAACCTGTTTTGTTTTGCACAACTTCCCTTGGGTTGCATTTGAGTTGGCTGCTCTCCCATGGAGGTGGCCACCTGAGGGGCTGTCCCCCTTAGAGCCTCAGGGGAGGTCAGATGCCAGGAGATGCTGAGGGGCAAATACAGGCCTCTGCACTGGCCATTCCGCCATGCTGTGTGCTGGCACCCAGCTAAGGAGGCAGCCCACAGGGACTGCTCCTGAAGTCCCCTCTGAGCCCCGCCAGCTTCCTTCCTGCTTTGTAGAGCAGTCTTGGTGAGGAAATAGAGGGAAACTTGTTTTTCTTAGCTCTTGGGTTTCATGAGCAGGCTTAGCAAGAGGCAGGCCCGCGTGTCACCCCGTCTGTGAGGCGACCCCAGCACAGCACTGGATGCCTAGACTGAGGACCTGTTGTGGGCCCTGTCCCAGCCCGGCAGCTCCCTAGTCCTGCAGCTGTTAGCCACGCTCCTCAAAGCCCTGGGCTTGGCTTTCTGGTCTGGACCCGGGGCTTGGTGGGTGCACTCAGGACCACAGGCTTCCCTGTGTGGAGGGTAGTGAGGTGGCCTGTCGGAAGCTCCGTATAAACAGCAACTCTGACCATTTTTACTTGTCTGTGGTTAGTACCAGCTGGAGTTTATTTTTAAATGCCAACCACCAGCTAAAAAGTGCCAGATAAACACTGTTGGCCCCATGTAGGAGGAAGGAGGGTCTCACGTGGCTGGCTGCCCCTGCGCCGGCACAGCGTCCCCTGGGCCTGGCCTGGGCACCTGTCCCGTGGGAGCTGGACAGCAGCCTCTCGAATGCTGACTGCTCGTGCGTCCTTCATGCCAGATGCCATCTGTTGCCACTTGTCCTCACAACTGGAAGTAGGTGTGATTCTGACCGAGAGGACGGAGGCAGGTCCCTGGATTTAGAGCTGGGCCGGGCTTCTCTGAGCTCACAGGTCCCTGGTTGGCCTTCTGTGAAATGGGAGGTGGCTGACACGGCTCCCTCCCGCGTCAGGGGGTCACTACTGCTGGCCTGGATCCCTGTGGGCAGCGGAGTCACATCCCACAGAAATTTGCACCCCGTGATACTGAGGCCACCAGCACAACCACAGCATCTGCCTTTGTGCAGAGCAACTGGAGCCAGGGGCACCCCAGTCCCCCGTCCTCCACCCAGGGGCACCCCCAACCTCTGTCCTCCACCCAGGGGGCCAGAGGAGGGAGTCTGTTCCTGGGAGGCCACCCTGGCTGCAACAGAAACCACCCTCCCTGTGGCAAGGAGGCGGGGCTGACACCAGTGTGTTGGGCATCCTGGTGAAACCCAGTGGCCATACCCCGGTCCAAGACAGAGTGACCAGGTCTGCAGACAGCTGCCCCTCAGGGACCTCTGTTTTCCTCCGGGTCTCCCTCTCTCTGTGTCTCCTGTCTCCCTCCCTCTATGTCACTCTGTCCCTGCCTCTCTTGGTCCCTCTCTCTGCCTCTCTCCTTCTCTCTCTACTTTCTGTCCTCCTTTCCTCTTCTCTATTGTCTCTGTTTTCCCTAAATCTCTCCATGTCTTTCTCTGTCTCTCTCCCTCTCTCTGTCCCTCTTTCTAAGCAGGGACAGGCCCCATTTCCACCAAAGCCTGGCAGTGAGGCCTGCGTTGAGGCAGGAGGCTCCCTGGGCAAACTGTGGCCACGGAGTCCACACCCAGAGGCCAGCTGCTGCTTCTCTGTAACTCTGTGGGTGGTTTGGAGAGCTTAGACCCACTCTGTGGCCTGTACATGTGGGGAGAATTGTCCTCTAATCCTAGCTGATGGGCTCACCTTCGGCTGTGAACTGGACAGAGGGGGTAGTGATGGGAAAGCTTTCAGTTTGTTCAGAGTGGTCTGGTCACTGCAGTCTGTGCAAGGGCATGTTAGTGTAGCAAATAAAAATAACGAGGATGCTGTCTGAGTACTTGGCTTTTACTGCGGCCGCTGCAGCCTCTGTCTCTGCCGAGCTCAGTCTCAGAAAATAGCCCCCACGGCCTGTCCCCAGGCAGTGTGGCCTCAGACAGGGTCCCTGAAATCACTGCACACTGATGGGATGTTTTTACTTTGAGCTTTTCTACTTCCTGAGAATCTTTTCTTAGGAAATACCAAACTAGAAGAGAATAGGCAAAGAAAAAGACTCTATCATAATTTTAGCAATGAGTTTCTTTAATTAATAGATTTTTTTTTCCAGAGCAGTAGTAGGTTTACAGAAAAACTGAACAGAAACACAGCGTACTTGTCACTTTCACAGCTGTGTCTCCCCTGTGGCGGGTCCGTGACCGGCCGTCCCGTGGGACGTTGGGTATGATTATTATGAACTCGAGTCTGCAGCTGACATCAGGGTTCCTCTTGGTGTAAGGATCTGTGGCCGCCATTGCAACACCACACAGAATAATTTCCCTGCACCAACAGCTCCGTGAAGCTATGAAATTTTGGAGCAGCTCTCTAAGACACAGGGCTGTCCCACCTTTCAGAGCCGTCTAAATGACTGGGGCATTGGGAAGCCCAGTAAATGTGCAAGTGAGGACCCAGTTACATCCTCACTCTGAAATGTGACCACCTCAGAGACACTGCGGCCAGAAGGTGGAACTTGGTGTAGGGAGGGGCGGAGAACATTAGGGCCCTCCCATGGGCTCTCAGCACCACCAACACCACTGTGCCATTCCTAAAGAAAGAGGGGGGCTGAGGGGCGGTGGAGGGAGCCTGTTCTACCACAGGGCCGTTCCCCGCTGCCGGCCATGGGAGGCCGTGGTTGTGGGGTGTGGGGCCTGTTGACTCTGGAGCTCTGTTGCCACATCTGGAACCCTGAGGCTGGCGTGTCCCTGCTCGGGACATAGTGGCAGCACTCTGGCCTCTGCGCGTGCTCACCGGTGTGTCGTCCTCTCTACCTGGGCAGCATCACTGTGCAAATGGACCAGGAGCAGCCTTTGTCCCGGGAACCCGGAGATAATAAACAGCTCTCGTGTATTTTGGGGACTCACGTGAAGCGAGTGGGTTGCCTGGCAGATTCCCCTGAGCAAAGCATGTTCTCAAGTCCATACCATGGTGTTCTCTGGACATGACTACCGGTGGCCCCGGGAGTTTAGAGGATGATGCTGGCTCTGGCCTCTGTCCTGGGGGAGACGCTCTGAAGTTGAGGGTCCCCAAAGGCATCTGTGTGTCACGTCTTGGCACGCTTGATTTATTTGCTCTGATTCATCATCTTCTTTCTGAAGGGGGGAGCTCGGCAGGACTGTGGGGGCTGACACGTCCCCTTTCCTGTCTGCAGGCAGGTGGGGCAGATCACTTTCAATCTCCAAAACTCCCAGTCACTCCGAAGACGTCCCTTTGCCACTTCCCTTCTGTTCCTTGGCTTTAGCATTAAAGTAGAAAAAGCACTGATTTGTATGTAACGCCTCCCCGAGATGTGACAATGGGCTCCCCGTCTGGTCTCTCCAACTGGCGAAGTCCGACATGAAGGGACACAACTGGGGCATCCTGGAAGCTGCTCCTGGCCTCCAGCGCAACCCCAAACAGACTCAGATTTGGTTCCCCGACTGTACGACCTGCATTCGTTCTTCCGGCTGAAATCATCCCGGCTTTTTTTCTCTTTTTATTTTATTGGGTTAATGAAACTTGGTTTGTGAGCACTTGGCTGCCCCAGGAGGGCAGTTGGCCCCACGTCCAGTGCAAAAAGCACTGATGAGTGGGCTCGGAGGTCTTGGCCCGTCCGTTCCAGAAGCTCTGGTGAGGCCCACGGGCCGCACTGTATATTTTGTCTGCTGGTTTCCCAGATTCTCTCACCAGCTCGACTGTCACTTCGCCGGATTTATTTCAGGCTGCCAACACTATCGGCCACTCCTCTGCGGCCAGGCTGGCCTCCCTCGCCTGGTCTGCTCGCCCCCACACACCCGGTGCCGTAAAATAAAGTCTGCAATAAAACCAAGTAGAAATGTGTCGATGCTGCATTTTAGAACATTCCAGCAAAGGGACTGTGGGAAATGCCTTCGTTTACATTAAAGAGAGAACCTCCGTGAGAGTGGGGGTAACACGGTCAGGGATGGGCTGTTGGTAAGAAGAAATAGTCTGGTGTATAAAATAAACAAATTGAAAACAAGATGTGTTGTGTGTATGTTTATTTCATACCTGGTTTATTTTTTGGTGTTTTAGAGAAAGACCAGTGAAAGAGAAAAGTGGCTGTCACTTGCCTTTTGGGCCCAGGACCGGGGGCTGTGTCTCCTAGAACATTCCTCTTTTCTAGGCCCCAGGTGCGCGCTCTCTCTCTCTCTCTCTCTCTCTCTCTCGCTCTTGCTCTCGCTCTCGCTCTCTCGCTCTCTCCAGGCTATCAGCCCCTTGGTAGGTCTAGGATTGGGGCCATGGCAGCCACAACATGGTTGAAAATGAGAATCTGAATGGCCAGGAGCCCAGGGAATATTTATCATCAGCTCAGTGGCTGAGGGACTGGAGACTGGGTGGCTGAGAGGTCTGGAGGGTCAGGGTGGTCGCTAGGCTATGGGGTCCCAGGGCCAGCAGGTGTCCAAATGTCCACACAGCAGCTCGGCCCTATCAGCACTGGTGAGTAGTGTCCTGGGTCTCTGCCTTCAGCCCTCAGACAACACCTTCCCTTTCCATTAACTGCCCTCTGTTGGGGCTCGTGCCGTCCCTATACACGACTCTGCAGGGGTGGCTGCCTGGAGCGCCCTTCCTCCCGTCCTTCCTGCTGCCCCGTTGGTGCAGAAGGTTGTGCCCACTCTGCACAGGCAGGAGAAGTGCAGCCTGGTCTCGGACAGGTCTCCTTCAAAGTCCCCCGCACTGCCTGTGTACTGTCTGTGTCATCCTGACGCCCCTTGAAGACCTGCCCAGACAACTGGCTGGGATTTGGGGAGGATTTTTTTGATCCCTGGGATGTGGGCAGAAGAGGTGGTGCCTCCCAGGCTATGGGGGACAGTGGGTGGGCATAACAGCCCCACTTCTGCAGGGCCCTTGCACTTGGAGGATCTCAGGGAGGTCTCTTAGCCTGATGAACCTGCCCCTTCACCTTCAAACTAAAAGGCTGGTGTGGAGGTGGTGGCTGGTGGCACAGATGGCTTGGTGCTCACAGTGGTCATCTGCTGACTCGTGGGCAGGGCCTCGCCAGCATCACTTTTCTTCCACCGCTCTGGGCAGCAGCTCCCAAGTGTCCACATGCCCCAGACTCACTCCCCAGCTTTCCATGCCCTCATGGGGTCCAGTGACCCCAAGCAATTTCACAGAGTCCACACATGGGTGGCCCTAAACAGCTGCTTCCCCCGGGGCTTGGAGGGAGCAGCCTACTTCCCACCCCTGGAAGACCTTAACCAGGACTGGCTTTTGTGGGTCCCCAGACCTCCAGGTGCTTAGAGCCCCTCCGTCAGAACCCCCCTCCTCCCTGCTCCCCCACATGCCCCTCTTATGGCGCACCAGCCACACAGTAGATTATCTTCCGAAAATATACTCTGAAGGGTTTTTGTTTTGTTTTGTTTTCCCTACTTGACACTCTTGAATAAAGTAGACCATTTATCTTTCAGGCAGAAGAATTTCAACAGTTAAATTGGGCCGTGCAGGCCCATGCGTGGAGATGGTTTTAAATAGTTTTCGTCTTGGGGCCATCGCTGTCCCGCTCCCCTAAGCTTTGCAGCCTCCTGCCTCTAACTGATCCCCCAACAGCCACCCCTCACCCCCTGGATCCAGCCCACCTCCAGCTCCTCATACTGAAAGAAGCATTCATGCCCCGGCCGTGTGTTTGTTTAGACTCGGCCGCTGTTAGTCCATGTTAAATGCAACAGAATGGAGAAAAATGTAATTCTCTGCCGGCTTTTGATCAAAGAGAAGACTTAAAAAAAAATTCAAGATGGATTTCTGAAGGACAGTGTTGTACACACTCTGCGTGTTTCTGAGCTTCAGTGTTTAGCTGATTTGGGGGAAAAGAAAAACCCCAAAAAACTTTTCTTCCCCCGTTTTGATCCCAGGGAGAAAACACTCGCACAAACATATCTCTGCACCACAAATATCACAAGAGAACGTTTTTTCATGAGACTCCCTGGCTGAAAAGTTGGAAGGCATTGTCTTTTAATTTATGAACACCACAAGAGAGCTTGAGATACAGCTTGACTGCAGCACCCAAACGCTTTCTCACTTCTAGGGAACTCAAAGCAAAGCGTCTCCTGTCACTGAGGCTGTCTTGGGGACCTGGAATGTCCTCCCCGGGTGCTCAGAAACACATCCATGCTCCTTCCATTGATCTTAATTTCATGGCCAGTCATTAACATGCTCATTTCTCCCCTAACTCCCTCAGCTTCAGAGCAAATGCAAATAAAAATTGCTTAAAATGGTTAACATTTCCTGTCACTGAAGGCCTTCGTTGGGAGTGGGGGGTGGCTGAGTTCTAGAGAGTATTTTCATAGGAAAACTCAGTTCAGATCTGCGGCCGGAGCTCAGACTGTTTTCATACGGTGAAGTTTGGGGCTTGCCATCAGCCTAAATTTATTGCAGTCGGTCTAATGATCCTTTATATTTTGTAGACGTAGGAGAGCAAATATTCCAAATAAGAGCTTAGATTATTAACCTGGGGCCCAGCTCGGGTCACAGGAAAAAGCTAAAATATGTCCTGTTCCCCATCTCCCCCTTCCCTTTAATCATTTTCTTTTCCATTACAGGGAAAAAACCCGAATTTGGCATTGTAATGTGCTGTGTTTCCTCTATCGATTGTTTAGTTAGTGATTTTGCCAGCTCCCTGGATGTGCACTTCTGGCTCTGCACATTTTCCCTTTGGACCCGGGACCGGCAGACAGAGCGGGACTCGGGAACTGTGAGTGCCCCCGTCTAGCCTTTCCCAGCCGCGGGACCCCCCTCTTCCTTCTCGGGCTGCCTGCCTCTTCTTCAGCCTGCAGTTAACTTTCCACGCTCCTCTCGTGAATTCACTCCGCACCTTTCTCCACTTTTAGGAAAAGAGACTCTACAATTTCTACACAAACATCGGGTAGGAAGGGGAGGGGAAGTGACTTCAATTTTCATTTTAAGGCTCCGAAAGATGGAGAAAGTAAACAGAAGCAGGCTGGTTTATTTCAGGGGCTCACAGTGAGTCTCCACTGAGTTTACCTAATAAAACGAATTTAAAAATTTTTCATTTTCTCGTTTCATTCCAGCAGAAAATGAGTTTGCCTTTATAATGTCCAGATCTTTCAAACTCTATTGAGTGAGAAATTAAGTTATGACATTTAAATACTTTGGTATACACACACATATACACACACGAAATAAAGTAATTTGTGACTGTAATATAATATAGCAAGCCTGGCTTCAGGGTCCTAGGACACTTAAATTTTGTTTTTTTATGATGTGTAATAAAGAAAAATAAGATTCAGTAAAAAAATGTTTCTCTTTTAACATGGGTGAATTGTAATACTCAATAAATTTAATTGTGATTTTTATTTGTTTACATAATTTGCTCATTTTTTAAAAATAAATCTTCTGGACATCTTATCAAAATGCTGGGAGGACTGCAAAGAAAACATATGTTAATGTTCTAGGCCGCAGTCGACTTCTTTCCTGTCCGCGAAAGTATTCCAACTATCATGGGAAATTATAAAACAATATAGTTCTCTTGTGAAAAGAATATCTTGCCTTTAATTATGAAGGGAAAGCAATTAATACTGAAATTTCAAGGTAAACCCAGTGATCATTTTGGGTGGGGGGGAAGGAAGGCAGAGTGGTTATTTTCGTAAGAAAATCCAGAAATCGACATTAGGCAGATGTATCATCGGAATGTGATTATATTTATAAAGCAAAGTTACATAAACTTCAAAAATGAAAGTTGTTTTGCTTAAGTTCCTGAAAAAAGAATTTAGAATAATATTTGGGTTATCCCAGTTTTGTGTTCTTGCGTTCACGAAAGCCCGTTCGGGTCCAGGTGGCACGGGGAGCTCTATCCAGAGGGGGCTGTGTGTGCGGACGTGGGGGTTCCCTGTCTGTCTTGCACCCCCAGGGAGAATGGGAGAATGAGAGGGGAGCATACTAGTGGGAAAAACCCTTTGCTCCAGAAATTCATAGCTAATATTAAACTCTTAAAAATTGCAATTTTCTGACTTAAAAAAAAAAATCTCATCTTTGGGGGTACAGTTTCTGAAATTGCTGTAGAACAGAGGTATGCAAAAGGATATTTCCACTCCCTGTGATTTTGTTCAGAGTATTTTATTCTTGTTCTTCTGTCCCTGAAACTTGGTCTTCTACGTTTTAAATGTACAGTATATTTTGCACCGTCTGAAACAGAAAGCGGGGCCTTCCCAGGGAGGTCTGCCTGCCGCCCAGCAGGTGGCGCTGTGGCTTCTAGAGTGGCCTGGGGTGGGGGCGGGGCAGACCCTGAGATTCAGTCTGAAATAATGTCAGGTCCCCCTGTCACCTCTCCCAGCGTGGGTCCCATGGGCTTTGAACATAAGAAGAAACACTTTGGAGGCCTCTCCCACATGTGCCAAGCTATCAAAGAGCATTTAAAGTGTTTAAGCCAAATGTTAATTACCAAATGTCTCACCCTCCTGGGAGAGTACGTGCCCAGCTCGGGTTCAAAGAAACCCTTCCTGAAAATGTTCGAGATAAAAATGGAAGAAACTGAGCAGCTATTTCAGCATTTCGTCAGTTCCCTGTGTTTTAAAAAATAAAGCACATTCTCATTTTTCTCCTGTAGTAATCGTAAAGAATGCACACTGTGGGTGGTGCCTGTGGCTCAGTGAGTAGGGTGCTGGCCCCATAGACTGAGGGTGGTGAGTTCAAAACCAACCCCAGCCAAACTGCAACAATAAAAAAAATTTTTAAAAACAACAACAAAAAACAACTTAATTAAAAAAAAAACAAAAAACGCACTGCACAGGTGTCGTGGAATTTCACACGCATGGGAAATAGGAATGGTGCTGCTTAAGCACAGGACAGTCTCAGCTTCTCCAGGAACCATTTTCCTTTGGGTGACGGTGGAGCACATGTACACTAGGACGTTGCACTTGCTGGGACCAGCACTTGCTTAAAAAGTGTCACCATATTCTTAGGACTTTTAAACCTCGATCTCCTAGGATTCATTTTAGTATAATATCCACTCCTCCTGCCCCGTTTGGAAGGGTTTCTACTTTGTTTCAAACACATCTTTCTACCCTCATCTCTTCCTAAAGCAAATCTCAAATTAACAATGAGCACGTCCTTCATCTAATGTGAAAATTAAAATAATTTTAAAACAACATTTTTGAACAATGTCAACGTTTGGCTTATTCACGAGAGGCTGTGATTTCATTTGTTTTATGCAGTAATTTACCGTATTATGTTTTAATTTAAAAGAAAGTAGTGTGCATGTCCACAAGTACTTCAAACACATTGGAATTCAACAACAGCAACAAAGAGATTTATTTCTTTTCTGAAGAATGATGTTATTATGTATTCATTCATGGGGAAAAAAAGATGAAGGGAGATTCATCTGACTCTAAATTCAAAGTTCTTAAAGACTTAGAAACAATGTCGGTGTAGCATAGCACGATGACTTCATCAACTCTGGCGATAATTAATCTTGTATCCTTCGTTAAAAAAGCAATTGAATGGCACACTAGCTGTTACACTTGTGTGTGTTTACCAACTGTGCAAGTCACCTAGTATATGTAATGCAAGTCTATGTATTAATAAAATGATGGTGCAAAGCCCCAGCTGTTTAAATAAATTCTGTTCTGCTTTGAAGATTTCTGCCCTTTGGGGAGAAAGTCATTTAAGTATTGAGTGGCAGTGGCCAGGGAACAATGGTTAAAATGTAAATAAATCTTCCTGAAACTTAGTTCTAATTTTCTTGAGCAAGATACTAACCCATAAAAAATAAACATCGTTTATTGAACCACGTTTGTATCGCGTGAACCTTTGTAAAACGATACAGAGAAAATATGAACACTGATGTCTCAAGTCCTTTGGTTCCCTAGCAGAACAGAGGAAGCTATATGATACCTAGAAACCGAAGAAAATAAAATTAGGGACTCTGGCGAGAGTGCCTTTCAGATACGTGCAGTTGCGTGGAGGTGATCATATTAGAATTAACACACAAAATATTCATGTCATTTGGTGCCTTGGCTCAGGGATAATTTAATCACACCACCCATTAGCGTTGGCTTATGTTGCTGCTTCAGCCAGCCTTCTTACAGTCTTGTTTATTTCCAGAAATCACATCGTGACGGCTCTAATAGGCCCTTCAACAGCAAACATTTTCTCATTGAGTTGAAAATATTTCAGTTTCAGAAGCCGAGAAAGGCCAAGCACGTTCAGACTTCGTGTATCTGAAGAAACTGGCTTAGGGCAAGATTTTTTAAAAAATGAGCTCAACCATCCTGTTTGACAAATTTCAGCTTAAAATATTTTTATGTTTCGATTTGTCAACCAAGCGAATAGGATTTGAGCAGATGCAGAAATGATTTCCCCTTCTGGATTTTTTTTTTTTTTTTTTTTTTAATGTGGAAGGGTAGAACCTGCACGGGGTGCCTTTTTGCACGTGGGTTATATAGAAACCCCTCAAAGGCCTGTGTTGCCGGCAAGCTTGTCCATCTGCGTCTATCACTGATTCAGATGCTGGGTCCTGTGTTTGTAAACTTTCCACTTTTTGTTTTTTGAGAAAGGCATGTTTGATCTCTGCAAATGAAAGGTGGGGAGGTGCGTGCAGTTCCTTCTTAACAGCTGAATGCAATCAGGGTACTTCTTTGGTGTTGTGTTTTAGTTAAGATGTAAAAGAAAAGAGGAAAACACACCCAAACAAACCAGAAGACACTTTTAGAATTCCGTCTTCAGCTGTAAACTTTTCGTCCCACGGCGGGGGGAATGGATTCCGAGGCGTGCCTCATCCCAAACCCCCTCTCCCTGAAATTCTCTTGGAAGGAGATGGGAAATCAGGGGGCTTTCATCTAAGGTCAGCCCGCATGTTTAAGCCGTGTGTCAGGAGGAAGAAGCCTGACGTCCTTCATGCAAACAGGCATCCGGCCTGTCTTGCAGGAATGTCCTTGTACAATGTCTCCTGAGCTGTGGGAGAATCAATGTTTGAAGGGGAGGTGTCCCCAACGTTGTAGGCCGAGTCCCTCCAGAAGAGAGTGCTGGGCACCCCATCTCTCTCCAGAGCTTTGATGGAGGCTCGCTTGGTGGAGACAGGCTGAGTGCCCATCCAGGGCAGTGGGCAGACATGGGCATGAGGCCAGCCAGGCCTGGGGGCTTAGACAGAACCATACTGCTGTTCTCCCGTGGCTCTCTGTCCCTTGAACAAAGCCCTTTGTTCTAAATGTGTTGCTGACTGTGTCCCCTGCCTTGAGTCCAGATGTCATGTCACGATTGCTGTGTGCCCAGGCCCTCGAGTAGCACGTGGGATTCACTTACAATAGCACGTCAGGTGACATCTGGAGCAACGCGATAGTGTCACCCCACAAATCCATCAGGTTGCGAATACCATTATCTCTATTGGACACATCAGTAAACTGAGTTCTTGGGAGGCTGAGTGAAGTCCCCAAGGTCCATGGCTGGTGTGGAGGGCAGGGGATTCGAATCTTTTGAATCAAGGACCACAGGGTCTGCACCAGACCTCATGGTGTTCGCTAAATAAACACTTGTTAAGTGAACAAATGAGTAGGTGAGCCTGAAAGGCAGTGGGGTGTGATGTCTGGAAGGAGGGTTTCAGAGGAGGGCAGATTTGGGTTCAAACAAATGAGAGGCCTCTGCCCCCTCATTCACTGGTAAATTCCTGAAATTTCCCAAGCCTTGATGGTTTCCTCCTACATGAAACGGAGCTAGTAGTCTTGCTTTCTGGGTTGTGAGGATTTGAGTGTGTGACGAAGGGCTTGGCGTGTGGTGTGTGCTCTGTGAGGGATTTCACTGTGATGGGCGGTGGGCTGGCTCCCCACCAAGCCCAGCCGTGGGCATTGGGGTTGCCACATTTCTTGGATTCGACCTGTCTGTGGCGTTGCTTGTCTGCAGGGCAGGCTAATTTTAGTTCCTGCCTCCAGGCCTTGCACGCGAGGCGGGAGCACCAGGCCCAGAGTGACATTAAGAGAACCTCCCTCTGACATCCCCGGGAGGTGTTTGTTACATCCTTACAGCACTTACATTGTAGGGACTTGGGGCCCTGGGGAAGCATCACCCCGGAGCCTGTTAGAAATGCAGTCTCAGACCCCCAGACCTGAACCAGAGGCTGCATTCTAACAAGACCCCAGAGACCTGTGTGCATGTGGCCTAGTCTCGGAGACAGAGACCTCCTTCTCCAAGAGGGTCCCCGAAATGTCCTGAGGGGCGGCTGCCCGGGGGCCCCCTTCTCTGTGGGCCTCCAGCATTCTGTTTGGGGTGCCTGGGGCCCCTCCATATCCTTCCCCTGCCCTGCTGTGTGCAACCTCATTTTGTAGGCTCCCGGATCAGCAGGCTCCCGGGGTGGGGGGGCTGGCCAGGGGGCAGCAGTGGTGAGAGACGGGAAGGCTGGAGCAAGGGAAAGCTGGGCTGTTCCTCCTGTCCTGTCTGTGCTCAGGCTTTGTCTAGCCATGTGTGGGGCCTTCCACACAAGCCCACAGAGGGCTGGCCGCTGTTGGGTGGCCTCTGACCCCAGGCTCCTCTCTCTGTCCTGTGGGTCCCTGGCTGCTAGCAGGTGTCTGCTTGTGTTTATTTCCGTGTTTGCTGGTTGCCCCCTCAGCTTTTCCACCACCAGAGCAAGCTTGCCTTCATCTCTCCTCTCTGGGACCCCTGGCCCTGAAGTCCCTGCCATGCCCGAACCTTGCTGCTCTACAGACACTCACTCCTGCCTCAGGGTCTGGGCACATGTGGTTTCTCTCCCCTGGGGTGCTTCTCCCCAGCCAGCAAATCTCGTTTGTACTTCAAGGCCCCTCATAAGTGCAGTGAAAGCTGAAAGATGATTATCTGAGTAGTTTAATTCTCTCTCCCGCCCTTTCTGGGCTGGCTGTCACACCTGGGGAAAGTGTATCTTCCACTCACCCCAGGGTCACAGGGGACACAGGGGTCACAGGGTCACCTCTCTCTGGTCATGAAGTGTGCATGTCATCCTGGCCCACATGGTAAAAGAGATGATCCTCACTGCACAGGCAGGAAGCAGAGGCTCACATGGCCGTGCAGTCTGCATGTCACATTTTACCCCTGAGAACGCTGGCAGGAGGGTTTTACCAAAAAAGCAAATAAATAAATGAATAAGTAAGACAAGTGATAAAATGCAATGAAGCAAGAAACATTTATCTTTGTATGTAGAGTCAGTCTGCCTTTCATCTCCCCAAAGGGGAAAGAAGATGCTCTGCCTGGACAGCACTGCTGTCAATCATCTCAGGTAGGAATGAGGTAGGTGGAGCCTGGAGATTGTTGCCATGGAGATGGCCTGGTACCCTCTGCTCACTGTTCACTCCTCCAAGGGAATGAGGTTGGCTGCAAATAGGAGGGACAGGCTTGCCTCACAGTTCCAGGTGGCATCTGTCTTCCTTTGGTCTCCAGGTCTGGGCCCTCAGGGTGACGAGGTGGACGCCACACCTGGATGGACATCGCATCCTGTCCAGAAAGGATAAGGGAGAAAGGACAGATCTGTTTATCTTCTGGGCACACACACCTCCATCTCATTGGCCAGAAGTGGGTTAGGTGACTGCTCTCCACCACAAAGACGTTTGGTGAATTTCATATGCTTTTTTTTTTTTTTTTTTTTTTTTTGGTCAAGCCTCATTTTCAAGCGAAATGTAATGAGAATCCTGCCAACAAGGAGTGGCGAGGGGAGTAGGTATGTGAGGGCAGCCAGCAGAGGTCCTGGAAACCATGTGCATCAGGTCGGATCATCACCTGTCACTCCCTCCATCAGAAGAGGACAGAAACTTTAAAAAATATTTTTCGGAAACCCTTTTGACAAGGTATTTATTTCTTGACATTCTAAATATTTCATTCGTGGCCTTGTTAGAGAGAAAACAAATCAGTGTGTGTATGGCTTAGAGAATGAGGGAACAGTGCCCTGGGCCAAAGCTCCCTTCTGTTTTTTTTTTTTGATTAAATCATAGCTGTGTACATTGATATGATCATGGGGCATCATATACTAGCTTCATAAACCATTTGACACATTTTCATTCCAAACTTTAATTGCTGTACCTAAAACACAAGCAGAAGTATATACATATATGTATGTAGTATAATACTAGACAAATATAAGCAATTCTTAATGATCTTGGTAACTCTGATATATAAAAATCTTGATTCACAAAATGATGGCTGATATACAAAGAAGATTTACAACATTATTCTTATAAACACTAACTTTCTTTAATAACCTAAAAAATACTTCACGTAGAAAATGTTTATCAAAAAAGTAAACATAAAAACTATTGTTAATTCTTTAGCAATGACTCTTCATTAAAGAAAAATAGGCATGTATGTTTTAATTTAGAAAATATTACCAACTATGTACTTATATACTCAACTATGTACTTATATACTCATAAGTATATATAAAGTAAAAATTAAAAGCACTTTTTAAAGTGTGAAAATATTTTTTACTATTCTTTTGTCAGCCAATCTTATTAATAACACTTTAGTTATAGCTTTAAAATCATTTGTTCAGTATGATTTGAATAGGAATATTTGCAATAAGTATAAAAACGCTCTCTACTCTGGTGGCAGGTTCAAAACTGGCCCCTGCCAAAAACTGCAAAAAAATCCCCCCAAACCAAAACACCCAAAAAACGCTCTCCACTCTTATGTTTTCTATTATCCTGATTTCTGAAGTTTTTAAAAGGTGTGACAACATGATATGGTAGAGATGATAACTATATTTTATAAAGTAAACACAAGTTTTAATTCTCAGTCTTACCTGGTAAGTAAATACCCCATGATTAGAAGTGTTAATAAATAAAGTATTTTCTACATTTCCTACTACTCTTGCAAGAAAAACTACATCAAATGATGTATTTCCGCCTGGAAGAATTTTCTGCAAAGAAAAGCAATAAATAAAGTTATATTGGTAATACTTCCTCAAATAATCAGATCATGCTGACCAAAATTAGATAGCTAAAATTCCTTAAACAAATATCTCAGAATCATTTCCGTAAACTAGCTTTTCTACTTCAAAAGTTTAAGTTTTATATTAGCCAAGCTATCATGAAATGGAAAATAATAAAAAAAAGTCTTCTTCCTGAATTGTCTATAGTCACATATCTTTGTCAATTACTAGCCTAAAGCCTGGAACCGCAGATGACTACCTCCCGTGGATCTGGTTCATTCAAATCACGTAGGCTGGAAAGAAGTGCCTGATTGTAGACTGTTCCACTATCAGACAATTGAGGAGGAGCTGAGCTGAAGATGAAGTTTTCATATGGATGCACTATTGTGCTACTAAGCAACAAGTGGTATTATTCTAAAGAATGAGCCCAGGTCTCAGGCCCAATCCATGAAAGGCACAAAATATCCCTGGAACTTAAATTAGGAAAAGGCAGGGGTAAAAATACAAGTAGGAACTCACTCCTATTATCTCGTGTGGACTGAGAATGTCACCATAGTCAGTGAAATAAAATTTTATTATAACAAAACAAAAGGGCTAATCCACAAAGTGTGAAAGACGAGGATTGCAGTTTCGCCTTAAATAAAGCCTTAAAATGTATCTTAATATGTAAAACTAACAACTTCTCTTACTCTGTCTCTACAGCTAGAACCCCAAAATACTACCTAAATTATAGCTCAAAATACAGTCATTACAAAAGTTTTGAGTTACAAAAAAACAAAGAAATGTAAAATCCATGTGAAGGAAAACAAATGAAGCCCTCTCACAGCAACACCAATAAGATAAGCAAGTTGAAACTTGCACAGGTGAATCAGAAAGGATGATATCAACTATGTTTCTTGGAAGTGAAATAATGGATCATAACACAGACTGTTTCAAAAATTTCATAGTGACCCATGTACAAGGTACTGAGACTCTGGCTTTACCTTCGGATGAAGAAAGCTAGAAAGAGTACTGCAATATCACCAACGAAAAGAATAATTTACAAAATCATAACTTTTTGTGCCCCATTACAGAGTCTGATTACCAACTAACCCAAAGTCATAGGAAAGGCAAGCACTTCCAAGAAGAGATACAATGTGAGTACCAGCTCAACCACTGCAGAGAATGGGAAGAAGAAGAGGCTACCACACAGCAAAGTAAGCAAGAAATTCAGCTAAAATTTTTGTACATTGCTAAAAGGTCAAGTGTAGGCTAGCATGAGAGTAAAGAGCCTCTAGAAAATGTAAAGACTAGGTGGAATTCACAACTAAGCCAGAAATAGAAAGACATTGGGTAAATCCTCAAATAGCTTGAAATTAAACAACACCTTCTAAAATAACCCACTAGTCAAATAAGTAGTCACAAAATGTATTATAAAATATTTTAAATCAATTGAAAGTGGAACACAACACATCAAAATTTGTAGCCTGCAATTAAGGCAATATTAGGAAGAAAATTTATAGTATTACATGTTTATCTGGAGAAGAAATGTCTCAAATCAATGATCTATGGTTCTGCTTTGAAACACTAGAAAAGGAGTAAAAAAACACTAAGCAAAAGGAGGAATAATACAAAGAACAAAAAAATTAATGAAATAGAAAAAAATGTAAAATATCAATAAAACCAAAGGTGATCCTTTCAAAAAGGGTTCAAAAAGGGTCTACACATAATGACCATGAATAAAAAGGGAAAAGACAAAAATATAAGAAACTAAAATACGGACATTATATATCCTTTATAGCCAGGGGTGGGCCTCATGCAGATTATGTGAGGACTGTTTTGGTTATCTTTGATGTCAGATACTGCAAAGATTATGCACAGACCTTCTTTATGACTATCTGCTTTCATTAGTGTATGTATATTTAATGTGTGGTTCAAGACAACTTTTCTTCCAATGTATGGCCGAAAGAGAAAGGGTTGAACAACCCTGTGTGAGTTTACATGTTAGATAAAGAATGACTAAGGGATTTTGCAAAAAACTCATATGCCCATACATTTAGTAACCAGATGCAATGGACACATTCTTTGACAACCTGCCAAATCTGATACAATCTGCTAAAGGTAATTCAAAATGAAATAGGTAACCAGAATAGTGCTAGGCCCAATTAAAGAACTTTAATTTGTGGTAAAAACCCTTCCCACAAAGAGAAGCCTGAGTTCAGATGATTTCACTGGTAGAATTCTCTACCAACCATCTAAGAAAGAAATAATACCAATCCTACATAAATTTTCCAGTGTACAGAAGAAGAGAGAACATTCCTAACTCCTTTTGAGCCCTGAGACCAAGACCAGATAAAGTTTTGACAAGAAAACTACATGCAAATACCCTTGATAAACATAGACACGTAACCTATAAAGTAATGGCAAACTGAATACACGCAACACATAAAAACGACAATACATATGGCCAACTGATTTTCACCTCAGGAATGCAATTTTTCTCCAAGATTCAAAAATCAGTATAATTTATTTACCAATAGACAAAAACAACAACAAAAAACCAAACAAACAAAAAAACACCATAAGGTCATCTCTTAACCACATATTTATTGAGATGTAGTAATTTGACAATACTTAATGTTCATTCATGATTAAAAATCTCAGTAAGCTAGGTGAACTTTTTATGCCTGATAAAATCTACAAAACCTTAGAGTTAGCATAGTTAATGATGAATGAATAAATGTTTTCCCTCCAAAATTCAGAACAAGGCCAGGATGTCTTCTTTTATGACAGCTAATCAACATTGTATTGAAGTACTAAAAAGTGTAGTAAGATAAGATATAAAAGGCATAACACATTAGTATAGGAAAAAAATCTATTTTTACTCATGGACAATATGGCTTTCTATATAGAGAATCCCTCAAAAATATTTACAAAAATGCTCCTAGAACTATGAAAATAATTTAACAAAGTCACAGGAATTAAGGTTAATATATAATGATCAATTGTATTTCCATATACTAACAACGAACTGGAATTCTAATTTTTAGAAAAGTATCATTTATAACAACACACACAAAAAAAGGGGTATAAATATAATAATGTGCATAAGTTTTGTAAGCTTAGAACTATAAAACGCTATTGAAAGTAATCAAAGAAGACAAACAGAAGAAATACTGTGTTTATAGACTGGGAGACTCAATTTTGCTAAGATTTTAATTCTCCCCAAATTGATTTATATAGTCAATGCAATCACAATAAAAATTTCAGTCTAAGGAGAAGTAACAACTACTGTATATACTCAAGTATAAGCCAAGCTTTTTCGGCACAAAATTTCCTGCCGAGTTCGGGTTTTTTATACTCGAGTATATAGGGTAAATTTAATGGGAAACAGCATCTTAAAATAGAAAAAGAACATCAGATTTAAAAAAACATTAAATTTATACAAACTCTTTAGTTAATAGCATTGTATCAATGGTAGTTTCCTGTTTTGGTATTTGTACTATGATTATATAAGATGTTAACACCAGAAGACACTGAAAGAGACTACCATATATAAAAACATGGCAAATGAGTGAGGGACATGTCAGGACTGTTACTTTTCTGTACATTTAAAGTAGCTCAGAGGTTAGGGTGCCAGCCACATACAATGAGGCTGGCAGGTTCGAACATGGCCCGGGCCTGCTAAACAACAATGACAACTGCAACAAAAAAAAAATTGCCAGGTGTTGTGTGGGTGCCTGTAGTCCCAGCTACTTGGGAGGCTGAGGCAAGAGAATTGCTTAAGCTCAAGAGTTGCTGTGAGCTGTGATGCCATGGCACGTTACCCAGGGCGACATGGTGGGACTCTGTCCAAAAAACAAAAACACCCCCCCCCCAAAAAAAAAACCCCAATTTAAAATAGCAGTATTTAAATTTTTTTTAAAAAAGAAATTGACAAGCTGATTCTAAAATTTAGAAGGCATGGAAAAAGTGTAAGAAAAATCAAAATGTTTTTGAAAAAGAAAAACAAAATTGGAGGACTCATAATACTTGATTCTAAGAATTACTATAAAGCCACAGTAATCACAACAGTATGGCCTGGAGAAAGGATAGATATTTTAGAGTCTAGCAGACACATATTAGAACATAATGGAGAGTCCAAAAACAGACTCACACATACGAGATCAATCAATTTGCAACAAAAGTATAGTGGGATTTCAAAGAGACAGGATAGTGTTTTTAACCAGTGGCTCAGGAATAATTGTATATCCATAAGCAAAATAAAATCATCTTTGGTCTGTACCTCATACCATACCATAAACAAATATTAACTAAAAATTGACTATAGACCTAAATGTAAAATCTAAAACTACTGTAGTTGTCCTTCAGTGTTTGTGGAAGATCAGTTCCAGGACTTCCTGTGGATATGAAAATCTGCAGATGCTGAAGTCCCTGATATAGAATTAGCAAATACATATATTTGCTAATCTATGTATATCCTTCTGTATACTTTAAATCATCTCTAGATTACTTATACTACCTATAATGTAAATACTATAATAGTTGTTATACTGTATCGTTTAGGGAATGATGACAAGAAAGATACCTATAAATGTTTTTTCCAAATTATTTGTGATTGGTGTCGATACACTGAAACACTACTAAAATACTATTCTGCAATAAAGTTGTTCAATGGAGAGCTAAGTATACTTCTAGAGCAGTGGTTCTGAACCTGTGGGTTGTGACCCCTTTGTAACAATGAAAACACATCCTGCACATCAGATATTTACATTACGATTCATAACAGTAGCAAAATTAGAGTTATGGAGTAGCAACGAAAATAATTTTATGGTTGATAATAGTAGCAAAATTAGAGTTATGAAGAGCAGCAAAAATAATTTTATGGTTGGGGGGGGTCGTCACCACAACATGAGGAACTATATTAAAGGGTCGCGGCATTAGGAGGCATCAGAGGTTGAGAACCACTGTTGTAGAGGAAAACTTGGGGAAAATCTTTGTGATCTTGGGCTAGGCAAAGGGTTCTTAGCTACAATTCCAAGAGCATGACCCCAAAAAAGAAAAATGTGATAAACTGGACTTTATGAACATTAAAAACCTCTGCTCTTATAAAGATTCTATAAAGAAAATGAATAGACATGCCATAAACTGAAAGAAAAAATTTGCAAGTCACATATTTGATTAAGGGCTTATATACAAAATATATAAAGAACTCAATAAGAAAACAAGCCAATTAAAAAAAACTGGCAAAAGATTTGAGCAGACACTTAAAGAGAATACATAAATGGCATAAAGAACATATTGAATATTATTTTTCACTAGGGAATGCAAATTAAAGTGGACTAACACTATATACCTATTTGAATGACCAATAAAACAAAAAACCCAAACCTGATAACACTGAGTGCTAATAAAGATTTGGAGCAACTGAAACTCTCATTCATCTAGTGGGAGTATGAAGTGTTACAATCATTATGAAAAACTGTTAAACATAGACTTAGCATAAGATCCAGCAAGCCCACCCATAAACATTTACCTAGAAGAAATGAAAATTTATGTTTACACAAAAATCTGTTTATAGTGGGTTTATTTATAACGGTAGGGGTAAACAACCCAATGTCTTTAATTGGTGAATGAATAAACAAACTGTGATACTGCCAGACAATGAAATACTATTCTGCAATAAAGCTGTTCAAAGAACAGCTAACTACATGGACCTACTATTCTGCAATAAAGCTGTTCAAAGAACAGCTAACTACATGGACCTATATAAAATATTATTTTGTTAAATGAAAGAAGCCAGACTACAAAAGCTACATACCACATGGTTCTATTAGTATACCTTGGAATTGGCTATGCTCATTGGTTTGAGATGGCTGAGTTGTTGATTACATGACTTTATGGGTTCGTCAATAATCAGAACTGGACACTAAAGGTGTGAATTTCACAAGTATACTATAATTAAAAACAACTGTATCTAATATATATACACATAATATATAAATGCATACCTAGTTGTACTACTTGAAATAAATAAAGACTCAATAAGAAAACAACACGATTAAAAAAAAAAAAATAGGCAAAAGATCTGAGCAGACGCTTCACCAAGTCTGCAAGGGGTCCCTTATAGCCTTACTCGAGTTTATTTCAGCATGGACCATTTTTATAAAGGTCTCAGTTTGTATGTTCCCTTGCAACAAGAATAATTAATTGACTATTTAGTTTTAACTCTTGGTTGGCAAGAGTAAACTTTTAAATCTACTTTATATTTATTTATTTATTTGAGAGAGTGTCTTACTTTGTCACTCTTCATAGAGTGCCATGGTGTCATAGCTCACAGCAACCTCCAACTCTTGGGAGTTCAAGCAATTCTCTTATCTCAGCCTCCCAAGTAGCTGCCCGGCTATTTTTAGAGACAGGGTCTCAATCTTGCTCAGGATTGTCCGAGCTCAGGGCAATCCACCCGCCTCAGCCTCCCAGAGTGCTAGGATTATAGGTGTGAGCCACCGTGCCTGGCCTCAAAAATACTTTAAAATAATAAAAATCTCAAAAAAAGTAGATAATATTAATAAGTTCAGGCTATCCAACCATGAATTTAATTCCACAGAGTTGTATTGCTGGCCCGTCTTTTATAATCTTTATTAACTTTTAAGAATTCACAGTCCTAACACCTGAGACAGAGAGTGGAATCAAGGCAATCTGCAAAAAGAATGTCACGTTCCCATCTAAGATGCTGGTTCTTGTAATATAAATGCTTTATACCACCACAAGAGGAAAAAGGGAGAAAAACAATGCTCACAACTAGCTAATCAGAGTCCTGCATATAAAGCAAGGAATGGGGATAACAAAAACCTGATTCCCAAAAAAGGGCAGTAAAGAAAAAAACTTACTTTTACAAGTCTGGACTATAATGTATCAGTACTCATCCAAGTTTATAGTCTGAATACATACCAGTGGCCCAAAAAACCTCAGGCAGAAAACTAATGTTCAGATGACAGTGCTGAGACCACTAGACCCAACTCTAATCCAGGCTGACAGTGACTGTAAGGTGTCTGACTGCAAGATGTATCCCAATTTCAAAGGTATAAAAACATGGGGAAAATGGTTTTAGAATTGATAAGTAGGCTATTCCTATCTGAGAACAGTTCTAGAAGAGACTCATAAGGTTCATGCTTCCTAGATAAAAATTCATCCAGAGGAAAACTGGCTTCCTTTCAAATGTTTATGAGAATTCAATTTTACTAAAAAAATTCAAACAACACCCTTCAAAACCCATCTAAATTTCACAAAGTAAGGGAAATAATCACAGAATGCTTATAGCTGATGGATGCAAGACTTGAGTTTCTAGTTCTCCCACTGAGAAACTGTAATTCTGGCCATTCCCTGGGGATCCTACTCAGATGTACAGCTTGTTATCTTCACCAGTGACTCCTTGGCTTCTACTTCTAGTGCAGCCCTCTCGCTCATACACCAAATTCAAATACCAACTGCCTACTTGACACCTCCTCTTGAGTATCTAGAAAAAACCCAAATCGAACATGTCCGAATTGAAATACCAACTGTACCTCTGAAACCTGCTCCACCCTCAGCCTTCTCCATCTCAGGTTATAGCTATTTTGTCCTTGTAGCTATTTGGGACAAACTCTAGAGCCAGTCTTAATCCTATTTTTGATGGAATTTCTTTTTGAAGTAGGTCTTTGGTCTAGGAGATTCAAAGAAGGAACCCACAGACCAAACAGATCAGTGATATGACAGGATTTCTTACATAGAAAGGAATAAAGAAGGAATGAAAGACACCAGAGTCTCTGGTAGAGGGGAAGACTCAAGTGGGAAGTCCCATGCAGGGCTTTTGTCCAGGGGGTTATATACCATTTGTAAACAGAGTCTTGAGAATTATACTTTTTCAATGTTGATTAGGAATAAACATATTAATAAATGAATGTAGTCCTTCTAGTTCCAGGCGAAAGCAGCAGGCAGGCCACTTCAGAAGATGCCTGGCTTATATGAAATACTGGCAAAACTGCTTTTCTCCTATCTTGCTTACATTCAGAGAGTACAGTTTGGAGAAAAAAAGTCTGTTTGCCCAGGCCTAGAAAACAGGGGTCCCTGTCCAGCCCTGTATCATTACCTTTCTTTCTCCCAAATCTCACATCAGGAAATGCTTTGGTTGTATCTTCAAAATACACAGACATGCTGTCTTTTATTGTGTTTCATTTTATGCGATTCAAAGATACTGCATTTTTTACAGGTCTGTGGCAACCCCACATGAATCAAGTCTGTTGGTATCATTTTTCCAATAACATGTGCTCACTTTGCATCTGTCATATTTTGGTAATTCTTACATTATTATTATATCTGTTATGGTGATCTGTGATCAGTGGTCTTTGATGTTACTACTGTAATTGTTCTGAGGTGCCAGGAATTGCACTTCAGATGGCAAACTCAAGTGTTGTGCCTTCTGACTCCTTTGTCAACAGGCTGTTGCCCCATATCTTCCCCTGTCCTCAGATCTCCCTATTCCTTGCCATCAAGTCTGAGGCAAGACTCAAGCAAAAAGATTATGACTGGCTGAAGGCTTAGACGATTGTTAGCATCTTTTAGAAATAGTGTTTTTTAATTAAGGTACTTCTTTTACTAGGCAAAATGCTTGCTACTGCATACTTAATAGACTACCATATAGTATTAAACTTCAGTATTCACTGGCAAATCAAAAAATTCTGCCTCGATGGTCTGGAACTGAACACCCAATATCTCTGAGGTATACTTGTGCCCAACCCCTTCTTTACCTTTGCATACACCATGCTCTGGTTAGAGTAATCATCTTCTTACCCTGGTGTACTGCAATAGCCTATGTGAGAAGTTACCCTGATTCTTCCCTTTGTCCCTCTATTTTTGATGAACAGTGATCCTTTTAAAACATAGGTGGTCATTTCATTCATTTGCTCAAAACCTTTTGATGGCTTCTCACTTCAATCAGAAAAAAAAGCCAAGTCCTTCCCAGAGATTGGAAGACTCATTTCGCCCTTACCCCCATTCTGTCTCTCCCCTTTTCTCACTCTGCTTTAGCTCACTGCTCATTCTCTTTGCACACCAAGTCTGTGTTCACAGCAAAACCGTTCCTTCTGTGTGGAATGTTCTTCTCCCATATATTCCACTTTCCTCTATACCTTACCTCCTCCTTCAGTTCAAATGTCACCTTCTGAGTGAAGCCCATCCTAACCACACTATTTAAAAGCAGACTAGTCCTCTGGCCACGTTCATAATGCCCTCATCCTATACTCTTCCTTTTTCTCAGCTCAAATTATCTTATAAAATTTATTATGTTTGTCTTCTGCTGCTGCTGCTATCACTTAAACTCCTTAGAAGGAAGTATCTTGAGTAAAGGATCTATCTCTGTCGTTCACTGATAAATTCAATGTGTCTGGCACTTAAGTAGGTCTGACTTAAGTGGTGGGAAGCACTAAACAAATATTTATTAAATTAATTAATTCTTTACTTTCACATATGTGGCAAAACTAAACATTTTTTAATAGCATACAAATATTTAAATGTATTTAAGAAAAATTTTAAATTGCTAACATAATAAGTGCTTATTTTACTCAGTGATATAGTACAAAGATGATTAAGAAAAATAATACCTCAAACCTCCTCCATTTTCACTTTTCTTAGGTTATCCAGTTAATTTAGTGTATTTATCTGCACCTTACTCCGGTTCTTAACAATATACCAAAGTATAGACATATTTCCTTTTTATAAAAACAACATTATATTCTATTTGACAATATGCTTTCCTTATGTATTAACACAGCCATGTCTATTATTCCAGATCAACAGATATGGATTCATTTCATTCTTTTCACTATCTGGATAATATTCTATACTACTGCTATTATCACATTTTGTTCATTTCCCAATAACATGCATAGAGATCAGAGTTTACCTAAAATAGGATAAATAATGTCCAGGATTCTACATCTAATTAGAAATAATCAATATTCACTAATGACCTTCAATGCGTAAGAGATGAGTGTTCATTATATTTAGCATATAAAATAAGTGAATTATAACATTTTCATTTTAGTCAGAAAGTTCACTCTAGTTAATCTTCAGTTTATCTAAAAGTTTAATTAAAAGGCTATGGTTAAGCAATAATTTTTGCTTCCTTGCCCTATGTGTTAGATACCCCATTTCCACAATTCAAGCAATCAAAATTGGACTATTACAGAATATTAAAAATCTGTAACCATTGACACAAAGCATATATTCCATATATTATGGTCAAAATATAATACAGTCACAAAAGCCGAATAGGCCTAAAACTGAGTCGTACTATTATGTAATTTTGGTTATAAATAGATAATTATATTTAATTAACAGATAATTACAAGAACTTATATAGAGAAATAAACTGTCACACAATCACATTCCCTACTTCTCTTATTATTCCTCTTCTTTTTGATTTACAGGTAGTCTTAAAAGCAAAACCTTTTAATAAGAGGATTATTTGTATGTGTGTACTAAAATACAATTATGTAAAATGCTTCCCTCTTTTACATTGTTTACCTAGCGCAGTAAGAATATGCAACTCTCCATTTAGCCTCCGTATTAAGACAGCAGTAGAAAAAGTAAAAATTCTAGCCTTTAAACACGTGAAGCCTGGAGTGTTCAAAAACCACAAAATATTGCTTGAAGTAGCAAAGTTGACAGGTTAAAAATAAAATGTACAGTGCAGTTGTGAACTATTGTTTAACTGTTTCCATTTTTAGTTCACTATTTTGCTCTTTAACCCAACTTGTGTCAGCATTTTGGCAATGCCTGAAAGTTCCACTAAATATATAAAGCATCTCTCTATATAGGTTGTAACATATATGCCATTGACTGTAGTATGAATAGGACACAAATCACTAGGTGGGCTAAGAGAACACCTATGCCCTCACCTTGGGTTTTATCACTAACTATACTACAGGACTGGGGCAAAGCCCTCTGGAGCTCAGTTCTTCATTTGTATACACAGGTCTTTCCCAGCAATAGAATACTATATTTGAGACCATTAGTACATTTATAAAAAGTGTGAAAATATCTTTAGGTAACAAAAATAACTCAAGGAAAAGTTAATTTAAAAAATATTTTAGAAAAGAAATATTCTCCATAAGTACCATAAAAATATTAAATAATTTTATTATCAAAAGTAAATACTGAGTTATATCAACTCCTTCTTTATAAAATATTTTTGAATTTCAAAAGCCAAAATTATGTTATTTTATCTCTAAACAACACATGATGAAACAGGATTTTAGAAAGGTGACATGTAAAAAACTAAAAATTGATATCTGGGAAGATGAAATTAGGTCCCATTTATTTACTTTCCTCTGATATTTGCTATTTTGCTAATTATTTTGGAAACATATATTAAACCTTAATGTAGTCTCTCAAATTCAAAAGGTACTTAGGTAACAATTTTGGTTTTGGTTAGGAAAAATGTTTTTACTTTTTAATAACAAGTTCACATACGATCTACAAAAATTATAAATAAAATTTTAGAGGATACTTGTGGTAGGAAGAACCTGGAAATGGCCCCCAAGATTTCCTGCTCTAATCTCTCAGATTGTGAGGATGATGAGAGACCACATCTGTTGATAATTTACATGACATGGTAAATTCTGAAGGTGTAATTAAGGTTATCAGCCAGCTGAATCCAAGTTAAATCAAATGGGAGACTATCAGATTGTCCTGAGCCAATGAAATGAACCCTTTAAAAGCAGTTTTGGCTAAAACTGCACCCACATCTCTCACCACTTACAAAAATTAACTCACACTGGGTAAAAGATTTAAATCTAAGACACGAAACTATAAACACTCTAGAAGAAAGTGTGGGGGGAAACTCTTAATAACATCAGCCTGGGGAAAGATTTTATAAAGAAAACTCCATTGGCAACTGCATCAACAACAAAAATAAATAAACAGGACCTGATCAAGTTTAAAAGGATGTGCTCAGCTAAGGATGTGATAAATAAAGCAAACAGATAAACTTCAGAATGGGAGAAGATATTTGCATGTTATAAATCTGAAAAAGGGCTAATAACCAAAATGCAACAAGAAAATGAAGAAAAGAGCAAACACACTAATTACTGTGTAAGACACATGAACAGACCCTTCTCTCAGGAAGACAGACAAATGGCCAACATATGAAAAAATGCTCATCATTCCTAGTCATCAGAGAAATTCAAATCAAAAGCACCCTGAGGTATTACCTAATCCTAGTGAGAAAAGCCCACATTACAAATTCCCAAAGCTGCAGATGCTAGCATGGGTGTGGGCACATTTACATACTGTGGTGGGACTGCAAACTAAGTATGGAGATCCTCAAAGAACTCTTCCATTTGATCCCGCAATCCCATTACTAGGTATATACCCAGAAGGAAAAAAAACCCATTTTATCATAAGGTCATTTACACTTAAATGTTTATAGCAGCTCAATTCACAAGATATGGAAACAACCCAAGTGTCCATCAACCCATGGATGGATTAAGAAACTGTGGCTATGTATATCATGGAATACAACTCAGTAAAAAAAAGATGGGAGACTTTACATTTTTTTGTATTTATGTGGACAGAGTTGAAGAACACGTTCCTTAATAAAGTATCTCAAGAATAGAAAAGCAAGCACTCCATATACTCAATACTAATCTGAAACCAGAGGATGAACAACTATAGTCCCACGTGATAAAACACAAATTCAAGAAGAGGCAAAGGAGAAAGGTTGGAGGCAGCTTGGTAAGCTTCTACTTAATGGGTACAATGTAGGGTTATATGGCACACCTCCTGGGTGAAAGGCTTACCTACATCTTGGCCATTACCTAACAAATTCAAATAATGTAACTTAATCATTGTACCCTTATATCAATCTGAGAAAAAGAAATACTATATTCACAGTATTTTACTTTTTACATGTTTAAATGATAATATTTAGCATATATTAGGTTAAATAAAATATTTTTTAAAATTAAAAGAAAATTTGTTTTAATCAAGTACTAGTATAATGGTATGAGCTCTGACCTTTATTTCTGCTCATTGTGACTTAGAACAAGAGACAACCTTTCTGAGGCTAGTTTTCTTACCTATAAAATGAAAATATATTCTCATAATCTCATCAATGAGATAACATGAAAAAATGCCAAGTTAGGCTTCCAGAAAGAACTCAGTAGTGTTATTTATCAACTGGGGGGAGGAGGGAAAAGCAGAGTTTTTCCTTCACTGGAGTTGTAAAAGAGGAAGCCAGAGAGGTATGAACCAGAGAGTGGGAAATGACAGAGAAGATATGATAGACCTGGTGAGAAGAAAACTGGGTGCCTTAAAGAGCTGAGAGAGGTGCCTGGCTGACAAGCAGCAATGAAATGGGGGCTTCACTTCTACAACCACAAATAACTTAATTCTGCCAACAAAGTTAAATGAGTTTGGCAGTGGATTCCCCTCAAAAGTTGCCAGACAATGACTCAGTCCAGATGACATCTTAATTTCAGTTTATGATAGCTAAGCCTATGATAACAACCCACTGGATTTAAGACTTACAGAACTGTGGGCTAAAAACTAAATGGGTATTGTCTTAAGCCAACAGATTTCTGGTAATTAATTATGCACCAACACAATGCTGAGGAATTAACTATAATTAGGAAGGAAAATAAAATCAACTAAATATAAGAATTCTGTATTTTTCAGAGCGCTTAAGGTTCATAGTTGATTTGTTAAACTATTTCATGTTGAGAAAAACCTGTGTGTGGCTAGGGGTAGAAGCAACAAACTGAAACAAAAATATAGGACCAGGTGAGAAATATTCAAACCAGATCCTAATCACAGCAAAGTAAAATTGTTCACCAATAAACGTCTAGACATTTCAATTTCAATCTTCGGAGAAGTCATTTATAGTGGAGAAACTTACCCTATTTTGAAAAAATGATGCATGAAAATGTGATGTTGTAGCAGATATTGATACTAACGTAATAGTTTCTTCAGAACTAGGATTATGTAAGTAGACTTTTTCCATTTTTGGCATTCCAACTGGCCTGTAAAAACAGAAAAAAATTATCACGAATGCTTCAAAATTCGAATTATTAACATGATTTATAGTTGTGAAAAACTGATCTAAATTATTAGAGATAGATTATTAAATGTATTAAAATATTTATTGATTTATTTTTTAATATAATAAGTGTAGTCATTCAAAAAATATTTACTAAGTTATATGTTACATACTGCACGAGGTGGCCAAGGAAACTTACAATCTAGTGAGAAAGCAGGGAGGGAACAGAACGATCAGCTCCTTTTCCTCCTGTATACTACCCTGTCTCCCTACTAATCATGAATCATGTCCTCTTCTCAAAGTCCACTCACACATGCTCTTCAATTTTGGAGCAGAAATGGTGTTAGGGGCTTTTACTACTCTAGTTTTATAAATGAGAATATTGAAGCACAGAAAAGTTAATTGCTCAAAGTCAGACCTGGAACCTGGATTTGAATCAAAACTATCTGGGTCTAGTCCATGCTCTAATCTCCAGTACTAAACTGCCTCCTCTCAAAGGAATAAGGTAAAAACACTCAATGGTCTGAAATTCACGAGTCCACATTAAAAGTTCCCCTTGGCACCTATGTCATAGTTTGCATTAAAAATGAAACCGTACTGGCCAGGAGCAGCGGCTCTGGGAGGCTGAGGTGGGTGGATTGCTTGAGCAAGAGCAAGACCCTGTCTCTACTAAAAAGAGAAAAACTAGCTGGGTGTCATGGTGGGCACCTGTAGTCCCAGCTACGTGGGAGGCTGAGGCAGTAGGATTGATTGCTTAAGCCCAAGAGAATAAGGTTGCTTGAGCCATGAGGATGCCACAGCACTCTACCCAGGGTGACAAAATAGGACTCTATCTCTAAATAAATAAATAAATGTACCATCTTATTACATAGTCCACTTAGTACTTCTATGGCTAATCTCATTTGTATAGGCTTTCTGACTTCTATAACTTTTTTTTTTTTTTTTTTTGAGACAGAGTCTCACTTTTGAGACAGAGTCTCACTATGTCACCCTTGGTAGAATGCTGTGGCATCACAGCTCATAGCAACCTCAAATTCTTGGGCTTAAGTGATTTTCTTGCTTCAGCCTCCCGAGTAGCTAGGACTATAGGTGCCCACCACAACACTCATTAATTTTTTGTTGTAGTTGCCATTGTTGTTTGGCAGGCCTGGGCTGGGTTCGAACCCGCCAGTGCCAGTGTATGTGGCTGGTGCCCTAGTGCTGAGCTACAGGCGCTGAGCCCTGACTTCTAGAACTTGCTTGCTTTCTCATTCTAGTTCTATAGACTCACATACACTCAGTAGTTATTAGAGTCCTCCCTAATCTGATACCATTCAAACTAAATAACTCCCCGAACCTTCCACTTGAAACAGACTGGCTGCATGTGCATGACCCCCACCGCTTTTGCTAAAGTTTACTGTGTTCTTCTCCCTATCCTCATTCCAAGCCTTCCTTTTCTAATTCAAATATATAAGCTTCTTTCACAAGGTTCTCTTCTCATGCAACCGTTTTGGTCCCCATTTTCTAAAATTGTACATATTTTATAATTCACACTCAAGGTTTAGTACAAAGGTACTAAAGACTATTACTGTTGTATTGTCTATTTCTCCCTTCAGTTCTGTCACTTTTGCTTCATGTACTTTGGGTCTCTTATTTCCATATATATAATTGTTATATCTCCCGGGTAAATTGACCCTTTGTCATTCTAAAGGGTCTAATTTATCTATTTATCACTATTTTACTGTAGTGATGCTCTACTCTCCAAGAGGGCACCAGGGAAGGAGTAAGAAGCCCCTGATCTTCTCACTTTGCTCTTTCTGGTGTGCAGTCTATATCCTATGAGTGATTAGGGAAGGGAGATACGGTCTCCAGTGGTCTTAGCATGCTGCATCTCAGGTACAGCATCTGTCCTAGGGTGGGGGCTAGATGAAGAGAGACCCAGCTCTCTTGGACAGGTGGCTGAAATAGAACTTCTGCAATATGAAAATATGGATGACGGGCGAAGGCAAGATGGCTGACTGGAGCCAGCTTTCCACAGAGGCTCCAGTACAGAAAGAGAGTTAAAGGACAGAAGTTTAGCAAGTAACCTGATGGTTAGGAGCTGAGCCAAAAGAAGGTTGAAGAACGTACATCAATCCTGCTGAGGTGAGCTGTGACCCCAAGGATACAAACAAAAGGTACAAAATCCATTGCCAAGAGGACGGGAGTCCCCTCCCCCATGAGAAGGGCTCCCAGTACTCCATACAAACAAGCAAGCAGAATTCAAATGTCCTCCCATTTTATCCCACGGGAGAGACCCTCTCAAAAACAGACCTCCTTCCCCTACTAGGGTGCCATGGCGCTATCCTGCCAGACATAAAACTGTATAAAACTGTACATATTCTCAACCTGCAATTCTGAACTCCCAGCACTCCCCTCCACTTTCACCCTGAGGTCTAGAAGCCTGTCCCCCATGGAGTCCAGATACTTGGGCATTTTCTCGAGAGGTGTGGACAGGGCAAGGCCTATTGCTGGTCTGTGCTGGTTCTGTGGCACAGGAGTAAGGAGAGGATGGTCGGCTGAGAGGGAACCACACAGGAGCGGCAGTGCCCCGAGGCACAGACCAGCAGCCACAGCAGCGGGAACAATAGGGCTCACACCCCTGGGAATATTCCAGACAGACACTTCCTGTCTCTCTGGGCAACCAGAGGAAGCCAGGTAACTTCTCTGGTGGCAGCCACTGGAGGAACAAATCTGGGACAGAAATGCAGGCCACGTGAGTAAAGGGTATGTCTGAGGTGTTACCAACTTGGGCGGAATGCAGGAACTAGAATACACGCACAGAGATGACAGATTCCCAGGGCGGGGCTGACCCAGAGGACTATGGAGCCTAAAATGTACCTGGCCCTCAGGGGATCAGAGCTGAGACAAAGGAAGGCAGGCAGGCCAAGGCTGGAACTGACAGCTAAGTGTGAGCGCTAACTGTGCCCACCCCAACACAAACTACAGCCGAGATAGGGCAGTGGCACAGAACAGGGCTAAGTCGGGGTTTCTGGGAACTCAAACAGCATCTGATCCACAGGGGTAGCTGGGACAGAAACAAATTCTGTGAAGTTGTTCTGTTCTGTCAACAACATCAATTAGGAGCGGGGCTGGAACTGAGTGAACTGCCCCAGCCTCCATTAAGCAACTGAGGTTGTCAAGCCTCAGGTCCCCCTGCTGGATAGTGGCAGAGAGCAGAGGCCTGGCTGAGGAGACATTGATCTCCCTGTGACTCAGGCAGGTGCAAACCCTTGGAGCATCTGTTCACTAGAGGGAAATGGGTCACCGCCCTGTGGGGTTACCAGTGACTGGGTGTGACAGAGGTGCAAGGTGGGGAAGAGGCATCAACCTTCCCAGACTAATTTATTTGCTGAGAGGGTCCTTCTGACCTCACAGAGCACTGCAGCAAGTCATACTTGAGCTGCCAGCAGATCCCTGTTATCTAGTTACCAGAGACCTTTTGAACTCACCCACCCAAGACAGGTGCTGACTGGGACAATAGATTTGGACCTCTTGAACTAGGTCAATCACCCGAGGACTATCCAAAGTTGTACCCTGGGTGTATGGTTGTGGGATGGTTTGATTTTCCTTTTCTAATTGTTGCCTGTGGGGGGTGGGGTGTCTTAATTGCTAGTATTTTTCCACAGCTGAGACTTCAACCCAGAGTACCTGATTCACTAGGGTAGGACAGAGACCAGCTGAAAACAAGACAGAGCCACTTAGCCCCACCACACCAAGCAGGCCTCCAGTTTCTCAGGCCATAGCACTATATGGGTCCTTGGCAAAGCTCTAGGGAAAAAGGTACAGACACCAGTCCCAGATTTTGGTTTAATCACTACTCCTGGAGCCCCCAATCCAACTTCTCTATATCAGCTCATTTAGCCAAAGGGAATAAAATAACCATAGGGAAAAATCAGTGGAAAAACATCGGTAACATGAATAACCAGAGTAGATCAACCCCCCCAAGGAAGGATATGGCAGACAAACTGAAGATCCCATTCATAAACAGATGGCTGAGATGTCAGAAATCAAATTCAGAATTAGTATTGCATACAAGATTAAAAGAATAGAGGCAAAGTTGGAATTAGAAATTCAAGGAGCATTTCAAAAGTTCTCAAGAATTCAATGAATTCAAAAACAAAATCACCAAAGATTTTGACACATTGAGACAAGAATTCACAGGCCTCAAAGATCTGAGAAATACAGTAGAATCCTTCAGTAACAGAATGGAGCAAGCAGAAGAAAGGATTTCTGACACTGAAGACAAAGCTTCTGAATGCTCCCAAACTCTCAAAGAGGAAGAGAAATGGAGAGCAAAAACGGATCATTCTCTCAGAGAGCTCTGGGATAATTCAAAGAAAACTAATATTCGCCTTAGAGGAATCCCTGAAGGCGATGAAGTTGCTCTGCAAAGCACAGAGGCCCTTCTTCATGAGATTATAAAGGAGAACTTTCCAGACAGGCCAAGAGATTCTGAAATTCAGACAGCAGACAGTTTCAGAACCCCATCATGACTCAACCCGAATAAGACAATTCCCAGGCACATCATAATTAACTTCACAAAAGTTAATATGAAGGAGAAAATTCTGAAAGCAGCCAGATGTAAGAAAACCATAACCTACAAGGGGAAGAATACTAGAATGACTGCAGATCTCTCTGCTGAAATCTTTGAAGCTAGAAGACAGTAGTCATTGACTTTTAATCTCCTAAAACAAAATAACTTTCAACACAGAATCCTATATCCAGCTAAACTGAGTTTCATTTATGATGAAGAAATTAATACTTTAATGTCATTCACATGTTGAAAAAATTTGCCATAACTAAACCTGCTCTCCAGGATATTCTCAGACCTATCCTCCATAATGACCAGCATAATCCTTCACCACAAAAATGAAGTGACTCAGAAACTTTTGATCAAATTCCAACTTCCAAAGTGGCAAAAGGATTAAAAATGTCCATTGGATGTTCGAAAAACTCAATGCCCAAAATTCTACCAGGCTTATCAATATTCTCAATTAATGTGAATGGCTTAAATTGTCCTTTAAAGGGGCACAGGTTGGCTGACTGGATACAAAAACTCAGGCCAGATATCTGTTGCATACAAAAATCTCATCTTACCTTAAAAGATAAATATAGACTCAGGGTGAAGGAATGGTGATCTATATTCCAGGTGAATGGAAATCAGAAAAAAGCAGGTGTTGCAACTTTATTTGCAGATACAATAGACTTTAAGAAACAAAAGTAAGGAAGGATAAGGATGATCACTTAATATTTGTTAAGGGTAATACTCAATATGATGAGATTTCAATTATTAATATTTATACACCCAACCAGAATGCACCTCAATTTATAAGAGAGACTTTAACAGACTTGATTTCCTCCAGCACCATAATAGATGGAGATTTTAACACTCCTTTGGCAGTGTTGGACAGATCCTCCAATAAGAAGCTAAGCAAAGACATTTTAAATTTAAACTTAACCATTTAACACTTGGATTTAACAGACATGTGCAGAACATTTCATCCTAACAAAACTGAATACATAGTCTTCTCATCAGCTCATGGAATATACTCCAAAATTGATCACATCATAGGTCACAAGTCTAACCGCAGCAATTTTAAAAGAATAGACATTATTCCTTGCATCTTCTCGGACCACCATGAAATAAAAGTGGAACTCAGTAACAATAGGAATCTGCATACTCATACAAACACATGGAAGCTAAATAACCTTATGCTGAATGATAGTAGGGTCAGAGATGAGATTAAGAAGGAAATTACCAAATTTTTGGAACAAAACGATAATGAAGACACGAATGCTCAGAACCTCTGGGATACAGCAAAGGCAGTCCTAAGAGGGAAATTTATAGCACTGCAAGCCTTCTTCAAGAGAACGGAAAAAGAGGAAGTTAACAACTTAATGGGACATCTCAAGCAACTGGAAAAGGAAGAACATTCCAATCCCAAACCCAGCAGAAGAAAAGAAATAACCAAAATTAGAGCAGAATTAAATGAAATTGAAAACAAAAGGCAGATCAATAAATCAATCAGTCGTTTTTTTTTTAAAAGGTCAACAAAAAAGATAAACCTTTGGCTAATCTAATCAAGACAAAAAAAAGGGGGGGGGGCTAGCATCTCTAATTTCATCAATCAGAAATGGTAAAGACGAAATAAAAACAGACCCCTAAGAAAGTAAAAAATTCCTTAATGATATTACAAGAAACTTTATTCTCAGAAATATGAAAATCTGAAGGAAACTGACCAACACTTTCCAAGACTAAGCCAGAATCAAGTGGAAATGTTAAACAGGCTTATATCAATATCAGAAATAGCATCAACCATACAAAATCTCCCTAAAAAGAAAAGCCTGGGACCAGACGGCTTCATGTCAGAATTCTACCAAACCTTTAAAGAGGAACCTATACTACTCAATCTGTTCCAAAATATAGAAAGAGAAGGAATACTTCCCAACACATTCTATGAAGCAAACATCACCTTGATCCCCAAACCAGGAAAAGACCCAACAAGAAAAGAAAATTATAGACCAATATCACTAATGAATACTGATGCAAAAATATTCAACAAGATCCTAACAAACAGAATCCCGCAACACATCAAACAAATTATACACCATGACCAAGTCGATTTTATCCCAGGGTCTCAAGGCTGGTTCAATATACGTAAATCCATAAATATAATTCAGCACATAAATTAAATTAAAAAACAAAGACCATATGATTCTCTCAATTGATGCAGAAAAAGCTTTTGATAATATCCAGCATCCCTTCATGATCAGAACACTTAAGAAAATTGGTATAGAAGGGATATTTCTTAAACTGATAGAGGCCATCTACAGCAA